>JAGTTF010005768.1:22237-33259 GCA_019095985.1 Streblospio benedicti
TAGCAACTCATATTTTTCTACCAGAATATCATTAACATCTTTAAATAGGTCCTCATGTTCATCTACAACCTCTAATATTGCTTCACAATCAAATTCAAATTTTTTATACCTTTCCTCAAGCTCTTCTAAGTTCGTTGTCATCACTGAAATAGTAAAATTTTTCGTCTGCTAGAAGTCTCTCAACAGAATTTGCCAGCCTTGTGAAGGCAGCTTGGCTTCTTGATTTCTTTCTACAAAGTTCTTTGACATCATTGCTATTAGCTGCATCACTTCCCTCTCGGCTGCAATCTTTACTTTTACCTTTAGCTTTAACCTTTGGCATTTTGAATTACATTGAATGAAATACTTGATCCAGTGAGAAACTGTATGGTTGAAATTGAAGAATAAGAAGAAGAATAGTTTGAACTCTTTTAATTTCTTTCCTTTACCGTTTACTTTACGTTTCTACAACAAATATAATAGGATACAATAAAAACAGAACAGTAATAATATCTGAGCAATTTAGAACACAATGAAATGGAATGGAAACACAAATATACAATATAACTTTACCTCACTGTTTTAGGATCCAGTTTACTTTAAATAGAAATAACATTCAGTATGAAAGATTGAAGATTGGCTCGAAATGACTTTGAAACATTACATGACACGTGGAGATTGAAGATTGGCTCGAAATGACTTTGAAACATTACATGACACGTGGCATTTATGTAGTACCTCAACATTGCATCATGCTGCAACTCACAATCAATTCCATAGTTTATAGTTAATCAATATTGTCAAGATGAAAAACGTACTTCGTGATTCACATGCAATACACATGAAAGGTTTACACAGTATGTACAGTATAGGTTTATAAGCAGTGAATATCTTGCAAATTACACTAACAAATTACATAGGTTTGCATACACCATTCTACACCTACAAATCTTATCTCGACACACTACTGGGCACGATGAAGAGGCCAAAGAGACTTGGTGCGAAGCCATGCTCTTCAGAATGACACAGCATATAATATGGATGGTGTTGTGCTCCACAGTGAAGACGCCAGTAAAATCACGAGCAACGTGGGGAATAAGCTGGAGAAACAAGCGCACAGCAGGTTCAAAGATTTGTGAGATTGAGGGACGACTAAATGCAGACATTTTCAAATGTAGACGCTTATATGTTAGGGTCTGTAGGGCTGGGCATACGGCTTTGGCAGAATAGGGATCAGTTTAGGATCATGGCTGAAAATGGTGCATTGAGAAAGTGCACTGTACGATTTATTCACTGAGCTCTGAAGGTGGAGATGGTGACAATTGCTCCCGAGTTGGTTATAGTCCAATTAAGCGGCATTAGAAAAGGCTGATGCTGTGTACCCATTTGAGATGTCCGATTATCGAGTGTTCAATATAGCTAAAAATGATTTGAACTGTTGTGTAGACAATTTATTTAATGGACAAGTCCCAAAACGAGTGTTATGCTTCATGGTGAGAAGTGATGCCATGAATGGTGATTATGAGCTTAACCCATTCAACTTTCACCACTATAATGCATCCTACGTAAATCTGTCCATTGACGGAGTGTCCATGCCATCATCTAAACCATGGAATTTGGATTTCAATACTGGTCAAATATACCGAAGCCTTTCTTAAACTTGTACAAGACCACGATTCAATTTGGGTGGGATACGGGTTGTGACATCAGCTACAGACAATTTGCTGGCGGTTTTGCGATCTTTGGCTTTCCTATTGCGCCTCACACGGCCCTCTCAACGACCCCCAGAGAGGGTCATGTCAGGCTGGAAATAAAATTTGCTAATCCGCTTCCCCCACTCTGTATCCTTGGTCGTCATAGGCTCATTTGACGCCTTCTTGAGTGTTAAAAATCGCATCTGGTACAAGTTTGCACGGCTTGAGATTTGTTGTGCTAATCTTGGTATTAGTATTTACCTGTTGTTATTGTAAATCAAGCTACTTTATTGTGAATTGGTGTAGAATAATAGTAAAATGCCACAAAGCATAACCTTAAAGCGTGTAGATTCATAATTGTTGTAGGAATGAGGAAGCCAAAAAGTGAATGAGCCATGGCTGGTAGCGTAGTATAACAAAATTAAGTTCTGACTGTACAACATAGTGGTAGTTGGTGTACAAATAAATGATGTGAATATTAAACAGTGTTCTTATTACTAAACCTATTTAATAATAAACACCCAGCACAAGTAAAAGTGTATGCAAGTACGGTGTAAAATCATAAAAGAGAGAGACAGACAGACACCCAGAGACAATAATTACTATTTTCTTCAGAGAAAATCATGATGTCCAAAGATGCGATTCAATTTCACTCTCCCGCACTGATTACGCTCTCAGGAGTTAGCGGGTCCGGGCAAGACGTGTTTTACGGATAAACTCATCAGGAATGCCGACAAACTCTTTTGATCAGAAGGTTGTTTCAACCATGTACTGTTATGCCGCGTATCAACCAATATTTGCCAAAATGGAGTCTGAGATACCAAACATTAATTTTTACCGCGGCATGCCAACGATCGAAACCCTACACAAGTGGGTCTCCTCATCAGGAACTGAAGGAAGCATCCGACCTCACCACCTCCTCATACTAGACGACCTTCAGACTACAGCATTAGAGTCGAAGGATGTAGCCGAGATTGCCACAATACACTCCCACCACAGTAATATTTCGTGTCTCACTATTTACCAAAATCTATTCGGGAGTGGTAAATATGCAAGAAAGATCGCGTTACAGGCTCACTACATTGTCGCAATGAAAAATTTGAGAGATCTTACGCAGCTGTCTTGTCTCTCAAGGCAGATATTCCCCGGCAAAGCCCAGCTCCTGCCAGAGATTATGAAACATCTCTCAAAGAAATATCGATATCCCTATCTAGTTATAGATCTTAGCCCGCATAGTTCGACAGAGTATAGGCTTCGCACGGCAATTTTCCCTGGAGAGTTAATGCAAGTGTACACCATGAGGTCATAAAAGAGAGAAATCTTGCCAACTGCCTTCGTACCAACAGGATGTCTAAGATCGTTGAGCATAACCATTTTCTTCGCATGTTTCTCAAGACATCTAAAGGGAATATTGGTTCTCTGAATCAACAGCACAGAGCTCTCATAGAGCACATTCATAAAGGTCAGATTGAGTCACTGGCAGAGATTGCGCTGAACATACTCAGTGGCGTATTAAAGATACCCGACACCTTTAAACCTTACATACGCAAAATGGTCAGATCGCTCAGATTCTAGGCAACAGAAGAACCACCTTGACAGCAAAAAAGCGAGTGTTGACGCTAGCATTTGTTGAGGCCATCTGCGAGGTTGCGAGAGCGCGTATACTACAAAGTTAGCAACCGTAGCATGACTCTCAAATATGTAGACGAGTTCGTCATCGTCCCAGAACAGCTGTATAGACAGCTCGTCGAGCGCGGTGGCGAAATGGCGTCATACGCGGGGCAGCCGCTGGTATACAATACTGGTAAAGAGAAAGAAAGAGAACAGGCGAAAGAAGAGGAAGCGAATGAGCCCAGCGAAGAAGATGGCAGTGTCGTGTCAGACGGCGAGACATCGCCCATCAGGGGCTGGCCTGTCGAGAGAGTTGTCGAGCACCTACCAAAATGCGTCAGCGATCGTGGTCGTAAATTATTACACATCCTCCAGACAGTATTAAATTGGGATGATATTGGCTCAGCGATTTTTGGGAGTCACGTTGTTGACCTGCTGACCCATCACGTATTAGGGACAAACCAGTTGGGCACGAATACGTAGCCAATGTTGTACAAAAAATGCACGTCCCCACAACACTTCTGTATAGCAGTAACGCAACTGTTGGCAAACGAGGGGTGAAGAGGAAGAGCTACCGTGTTGGCCAATAGGCAAGCACCGGGTGACAGACCTATGCCAAATGAATGGATTACATTCTGATGAACCAATCACCAAACTTCCGCTCTGTAGAACCAATTACGTCCCACAACCAATCACTGTGTAGTCTGATCGACCAATCACCGGGCACCTAAGAGGGGAGCCAATCAGAGGTGACTGGTAGGGCCTATATATGGAGCCACGCAAATGCTGCAAATCATTTCGATGTTCTGAGCTGTCCAAACTTCATTGCGGTATCATCATGAATGTTCTCACCGTTCGACACACTGATGCCGGTATCGAGATAGTTGGAAATGTTACCAAGCCAGATAGCGTCATCACATTATCTCCTCTAGCCTGGGAAAAGCTGGTCAGTTACAAGCAACAGATTGGCGAGCACGTAAAGTCTCAGACTGAAAATAACTGGATTCTCGATGATGACGTCAGAGCGAGTACGGCATACTTCAATGGTCGAATGTATGTGCACATCAGAAACTGGTATCGCGGTCATCCAAAACGCAGAGGAACATCCATCACCAACTGGAGTCACCTGGTGACCCACCTCAGCTCTGATGCCGAGAGAGAGCTGGGACATCGAGTCTTAGACGCGATGATGAGGGAGGACATCAGACTAGCTATCAAAGAGATGTGTGAGGGCTGCCAAAAAGGATGCAATTCACAGACTGATCACGACTGCCTCATGAACGCTGGGAGTCTGGTAGCTATGGCCCTAGATGCGCTCGACATAACGCCTCAACAGTTTATCCTGAAACTTGCTGAGATGGCTCTAAAGGAGGGCGCCATCCTGGAAAGACCTCACGAGACATTTAAGTGCGTCATGAAGGCACACGCGTGTACCATCAAGGAGGATATAGTAAAACTTTATAATTTTTAACTCGTTCGATCACTGAGGTATTAGATATACGTATACGTGCTCACCATTGGTAAACTTATGTACTAATGTCTGTAGAATGCTGTTTACTCTTCTATCAGCAGTATTGGAATAAAAATGAAAGTTTGATTTAATGTATTGTGTTAATTTAAAAAAAAGTGATTGTGAAAATTAAAATGTGGTACAATGCTTAATGTTAGTGAAGAAATAAATAAAATGAATATGTAATTTCATGTAACCTATAACAGATCACCCAAACAACCAACTGAGGGCAGCAGCATATCGACCAATCAGAGACAGCCATCTACACAGATGTCTCAACGCCTGACTGGACAGAGACAGCCATCTACACAGCCAATGTATGACTGATCCGCAAAAAGCCTCCCACGCCTGACCCCCACCTTCATTTCGTTTCTGTAACGTTTCCTGTGACAAGCAAATGGTTGACAAGGAATTTCATTGATTTGTACAATCGCACTGGCTTTCCAGCCTTCTTTATTTGCTCTGCCACTACCCCATAAACGTCAGATTCTTTTTTTGTTTGATTTGGCTAATTTTCTTCACATTCTTTTGTCAATGTACTCACATGCACTGTAGGTAATGTCACGTTTGGGATTGCAACAAATAATTTATGTGCAGCATCCTGTTTACTGGTAAAAAGTGTAATTTTGGCAACTTTGATACATCTGATGTGTGTGTGATGGTGGATTCAGATGAATCAATACTATAAAAAACATTTTATGACAATATTGCCCCTGCTGTAAAAAAACTACGTATTTGTCGATTAATATCACAGTCATCTTTCATGTCACTGGATATGCAAAAAACCTAGGTACTTAAATTGTTCAACAATCATTACATTTTTTCCATTTATAGTAAAAGACAGGGACTTTGACCTTGTCCTTGTTCGGCTGAATACACATTATTCTAGACTTATTAGGATTATATATAATTTCATTGTTGGATGCAAAGCGTTCACATATTGTTATAAGTTTTTGAAGGGCACTAGGAGATGGTGCTAAAAGTATGGTATCATCTGCGTACAGTAGATGATTATAGTTTACACCATTCAAGTTGCAACCACATCGTTTACTATTTAATACGTTGCTTAAATCATTCACATATATATTGAAGAAAATTGAGAGATTAAAACTTCCTTGTCTTACACCATTTGATACGTGAAATCCAGAGGACAATGTAGAGCCCCATCGAACATAGTAAAAAGCTGTGATGTGTACCAAATGTGAAACAGTCTTACAATTATTACAGGTATACCACGATCTAAAAGCTTCCTGAATAAGCACCATCACCCTTTTTGTCTTTAGGGGAGGGCACTATTATAGTATCTAGCATATCAGATGGAATATAATGAACCACCTACAAACTGAATTATATTTTAGTAATTTTATTTAATTAGTAATGTTACAACATACTTAAGATTGTTTGTCTACTGCATGTAAGAAATTTTGCTTCAAGCCAGAGCCTGGACTGGTATGGCAATACTTACACATGAATAAACAATTACTTATGTACTAGTCACAGTAGTACATCTTAAGCTGTTGACGGAATTTTCTCTAGGTGAAAAGACAGCTACACACCCAAGATAGACGGAGAATTCTAGACTAGGCTAGCATACTGGCATATCAACTTTAATTGAGTCCCTCTTTTGTATTAATATTCTATGAATTATAATTATTTATAATTATTCAAGCAAGTGCTCCAGTCATGTATAAAGACACAGATAAACGCCCACAGAGTATACCCGCATTTGATTGATTTCAAAATAATTTACGTGACATGATATAGTGTAGTTTTTAAAAAAATCTATAAACTAAGAACAACTCTAATCGTACACTATATATTTCATGATTATTCATTAATCTATCAATCAAACATTGGCAGTGCTCCATTCATGTATGACACAAATACAAGCCTAAGCTAAGTTCAAAGAAATGCATACAGTACGTTACACGAAATAGCGCGTATATAGTGGACCGAGGAAGCTCACTTAATGGACCGTGGGAGCTCATAATTACAAGGACCGATGAAGCTCTTGGACCGAGGAAGCCTTGACTCAGAAGATCGTAATCCCCTCCCCCGGCCAAGTGCTATGACACTGCGCGACCGGGCACATCTCTCAAGAAAAATGGACGATTGCTCACAGATGGACCCGCTGGTTGTCTGTGGTCCTCGCTCCAAGTCGGCACAGGAGCACATGTACCCAGGTTTTGAGTGTGTGCTGGAGCACTGGGCCCACTTTCATATGAAAGGTGGGAAATGCTTCTCTGCCCCCTGCTGCAGCTCGAAAAAGATTGAGTACCTCCAGGAGACTTGCCACGGCCACATGTTTCTGTCCGATACGGATGCAGTCAATCACTTGATGCAAGCAAATCGCGGCGAGGTGAAGGCTCAACATACCAAGTGGATGGAGGCAAAAGCCAAGAGTAAGAAGAAGCCTGAGGACAACATGCTGCCGCATCCTGATTCACTAGGGTCGGTGGCACAACAGATGGTCATAGACTTCATGGGGGTCTATGTATCAAAGATCTCGATCGGCAGGGTAATGGGCGTCAAGAAGTGGTTCTCTGACGCCATCCTTGGCTGTGTGGTAGTAGGCCGCTTCCTGAAGGAGGTGGACGAAACCCAGCAGGGATGGAGTCAGCCCCACATCGCGTGGCTACAGACATGCCGCGAAACTTACGCCATGATGGTGCTGTACAAGTCTGTCGGTATCAAGACGTCCGCAGCTGCCTCGATTCTGTCCCCGAACAGACCAAGTCCACAGCCAAAGATGCCTTCCGCCACCAACACCAGTTCCTCGGAGTATCCGTCTCGCACCTAACCACGTTCTGCAAAGGTCGTGGTAGGTCGCCAGCAAGAGGAAAGCCCGTCGTCTGTGAGCAGCAAGCAGGCCCGCGTAGACTCTGACAGCTCAGCTCACGGTCGCGGGCCTGCAAGCAAGAAGTCTCACACCCTTGTGGACCACCTCAAGACCACCAGTCACAACTGGCATGAGAGCTACTACGAGAACAATACCCAGTTTGTCGAGCTGGAGGCCAAGTTCAAGGCAACCAAGAAAGAACTGCGGGAAATCCACACTAAGCATGATAACCAGGTCGTGCAGCTGGACCTGCATGTCAAGACTCACAGCGCTTGGGGGGACAAGTACTCTGATCGCTACCACCAAGCAGGTCGCGGCTCTGACACAAGAGCATGACACCTCACAGTGAGTGTGCAAAGTGTTCGCAACGAGCTAACACAGCTCTGCAACGCCACGCACGCTGACCGAGCTCCGGAATTTCCGCCAGACGTGTACCTATGTGGTCCCGTCAGGTGGGAAACTTCACCTCGACCACCAGGCTTCTCATTCTGAAGTGTTGTGGACGTCTGAAGGGTCACTGGACAATGGTCCACCCCGTAGTAAGGCACACACACGGGCTGCATGGGAATCCCTGCGTGATTTGATGAGAAACCAGCAGAAGTCAATCGGTGAAGCTCGAAGGGTCCTTGATACTTATCTTGTGGCCAACCCGGAAGTTGATTTATTCCTGTGTGCAAGGGATGCATGGGGAACTGGAAGGCTACGTCCACCGATGGCTTGCCGCAAAGCTACCAACACCTGGAGACCCATCTACTTCTCTTGCCGACCATCTGCCACAGCTACCCGTTTACTTGACGGGTCGTCTAGTGGTGGATGTTCTTGACGACAACACTGCACTCAACCTTGCAAAGCGCGAGGCTGAGATGTACAAGGACCTGGCCAAGCAGAGAACTAGTGATATGGACAAGCTGTTTGCCCATGAGAAGCAGAACACCACCGCGCTTTGTGCCTTCGTCGAGTGTTTTCGTGACCTCGCCCTTGACCGCGAGGAGGCGTCATCAAATCTACAGCTCCACCGGGAACAGCAGGCCTTGGAGCATGAGACGTAGGGGCTCCGCGACGCCATCCATGAGGTCGCAGAGACGAGCTAACCTCCTCGCATGAAAAAACGGGACAAGCAGCAGACTGGGGAAGCTAGTTGCGCAAGGGACACGCTACTCTCCATGACGAGTGCACCACCTGCCAGATCAGCTGCAGCAGCCATCGTCAGCCGCTCGAGTTCAACCATGAGCTTGAGTGGCGTATCCTCCTCTAACAAGACAGAGGATCCACTTGGCCAGTCGGCCCAGTCTGTTAAACAGAAGGGCAAGGCCAAACCCAAGACCCCCATCAAGACAGGCTCACAGTCGGTAAGGGCTCCTCCGTGACGATTGCAAAGGGCTCTTCATCGACTGTTTTAGAGAAGAGGAAAGGATCGGATCCCTCTTCTCCAAAAGGGAAGAAGCGGTCTGATCCCAACAGGAAGCAGTAGGTGAGCAGGTGGGGAGTAGGGGCTATACCTTACATGGATTGACAAATCCACTTTCGGTGTTGCCTCCGGGATCGACAGTGCTCGATGGCGAGCGGCGCCCAGGGGTACCGGATGTGGTGTCATGAAATCCTGGTAGCTGGGATACCAGGGCGATGTTCTTTCATGTAGCAGAACTTTTTTTCTATCATGTAGCAAAACGTTGTAAACAGTATATTGTAAACATGCTCTAGCTATTAGGGGTGGGTTTAAAATTTAATATTTAAGCACCTACTTATCAACGAATGTTCGAAGGTTCGTTCGGTAAAGTGTCCCGAAGGTTCGAAGGCTAAAACTGACCGAAGTTCCCACCTCTACTAGCTATCAATTTAAAACTAAATAAGAAAAACATAGCAATGAAAATACAACCAATAGTAAGAAAAAAACACAAGTCAACGTAAAACAGTATACATTTGTTATGGCATGGAGTTGCAGTGATAGGTCATCGTGCAAGCTAAATTATCTAACAATCCATCTCAGCCCAGTAGTTACCTGAGAGCTGCTGCAGCAGATGCCTCATCCATGTGTTGCCAGAGCCAGGGCTGCTCGCCAGGGCCGTCCGCGGTAGTGGCGTCTGGCTGAATGCCAGAGTCGCACATTGTCCAGTAAACATGCTTCTGGATGAAATATCACACAATATGGGAGACCACTTCGCAGCACATTGTTCAGTTTTGCTAATTGGAAAAGCAACCTGTTTGTATATTGCTGTTAAGTGCATGAGAATTATTACACTAATTACAGCTAGCACAGTTATTATTGACACAACATGTGTAGTCAGCCCCATAATACACATGCACAAAATATGCTGTGGGCATGTGTTTAAGTAAATTCTATAAGTATATCTGTCCACTTCATTTTTGTTATGTGGTATAAAGCAGTGTGTCTCATGATTCAATTATCTTAATCTGTTTTATGTAAGAAGAGCTGAAAGTATACCACCATTGTTTGTTTTGTCACAAATAGATTCCATTTGTTTCCTTCTATGAAAATAAATCTTTGGCTTTAGAAAATGTTTGCTGAACTCTTCTTATAGTGAAGTATATTGTATTCTTACTTTGATATTTTTGTTGAGAGTTCTTCACTTGCTTTGTGTTGGAATGGACATGCATATGTATTTAACAATTGACAAGTGTTCTATCATGTAGATGTGTTTCATTAACCTATAGTTTTTATGTTTTATGATTTTGATTTGATTGATTTTCTATTTTTTATAGTGACAAATCATAAAACTTTAAACTACGCATTTAGCATACCCAGGGCTTATCAGTCACGTATGAATAAAACAATAAAGTTATGTAATAGCTACATCTTATCTTGATTTAGATTACAAACAGTGTGATGAAATCTTTTAAAGTATTTACAATGTAATAAAAAAGAGACACCGGTTGAAATATAAGTAATTTTTTAATTAGTTATGAATATCAGTTTGCCTCATGTGTATTCTGGGTGTCTACAATAGAACTTAAAATTTCTCTGCATCCAGTTGTAATAAGAATTAAAATCTAGTTTTTTGTCTATCAAATCATTGCATCCTGGATATTTCCTCATGACAGTGTCATAGTAACATTGCTAATATCTTTAAAGGTTGTACATGCACATAGACACTCCTCAACCCTATTCATTGCACTTAGGGTTAGGGTTAGGGTTAGGGTTAGGGTTAGGGTTAGAAACAAACTCACTCATTGAGAGGTAATCTTGATCCTTGTGCTGAGGGGGTTTCTGTGTGACTGAAATTCCCCTAAATCTCTCCTTATATCTTTGCAATACTTACACAATCTAGGGTGTGAAACAATTGTGTTAGACATTTGACAACCCACCAGCAAGTGAGAAAATGACATCTGAATTAACAACAGCAAGTCCTCCTTTAGGACCACAATTTAGG
>JAGTTF010005768.1:33359-47552 GCA_019095985.1 Streblospio benedicti
TGATTGAACATAAAAACGTAACAGTGGAGCATTAAAATGGGATTTTCATTAATACGAATGCTTGCTTATTACAACAAAAACGGCATGTATATAGAACAGTGTACATGATTCACAATGCAAACTGTCATGGCGCACAGTGAAAAGAGAGAAGCAGACAGTGTCAGTAAAGGCGTGGACCATTATGACTGTATTCTATTTAAAGTTTGTTCTTTTAATATATGTAAAAAAATTAGATAGACATTTAATTACTTCATTGTAACTCATTTTATAGAACTCACCTATATTGATGTACTCCGCGACTTTTGTGTTCAACAGGACTTTTGGCCACTGTTACATTCATAATCAAAATTTTTGGGGAATGGATGTCACACTCACAGGACAGAAATTATGGGCATATGTGCTGTTTATTTATGTATGTGTTAATTTTACGAAATGCATAGTAGTGTCATATAGATTAATCGACCACGGATTAGCAACATTTATATTTTGATGAATGCTGAAGAGGCCATTATGAGGGACCGTTTTGTGATATGGAGATCATATAATGACGATTTGTAAATAACCTTTCAAATAGATAAATCAGTCATAATTCTGCATATGTAATAATTGTGTGCTTTTGGAAGAAATAAAAGTCATCTGTTATTTGATGAAGAAATGTATATGGCGTTTGAATTTTTTTTAAACCATTTGTTGAGCGTGTGTCAAAGTGGGCGTGGCTACATGAAATAATAAGGATCTTTTTCTGAAAATATTTCCGAACTTAGCGGCAGTGATCTCTACAATAGCTAGGCCAGCCCTGTCGGGTCGTATAAGTTATTTGAACCTAGCAGTTCCTTATGATTAATTTTGACATAGTTAGGTAAGAATATCTGGAGATTAACTATGGAAATTAATTGTGGTAATGCATGAAGCAAAGCTTATGTAAAGGGCCATGACTCAAAAATTACAGGATCATTCAATCACTTAACCCCTAGTTGTAATCGCATTTCCCCAAAGGTGATCACAATAAGCAAACCATTAGTAAAGCTAATATCATATAATTGACACATAAATGCTATGACAATGTCAGGCAAGTAATTCCATTTGATGGTAACTTAATGATGGTAGGGCCTTAACTACCATTATTTATAAAGAATGTTGCAAAAGCAAAGCCATTAATTGATGGTAAGGTGGCAGAGTTATCCTGTCACACTGCCAGCACTAATAGTGAATCTTGCAAAGCAAGAACATCAAATGTTGAAATACAATAATGTCAAAATAGAAATTACCATGATCCTAATTGTAATTTTGAAAAGTTGGGCATGTTTATTAAAATTAATTTAGTACATACAAGTAATTTAGAATTAGTCCGTTTATGAACATTTTAGGTCGTTACATTAATTTTGTAAACAATATATTAATGAAATACAGTGATTTAGGCTATCAGAACGCAAGTCTTTTTAGTCACAGCGAGGTGAAGGTCACGGATTGTGGAATATGCGATGCGTGATGTAAGGCGGTTAAGATTGTTGACGGTGGGGGAGTCCTTGCCGTGTGATGTAATGATTGTTGCTGAATTTGCAGTAGGCTAGTGTCCGGTAGTCATAGCTGCGGCCATGTACCAACTCACAGACTGTTCTTGTCGTAATGCGGCACCCGTAGTCCACTAATTGCGAGAAGGGTGCTGTCGGAATTGAAGTTGCAGCTCTCAGCCGGTTGAAGGGCTGGCATGATCGCATTTCTTAGGCACATTACCATGGCAGTAATGTTGCGCTGTGGATTTGATGATTGTTGTGGTGCGTGGGGTGAAGATCTGATTTTAGAGTCCTTTTTAATTGTGGTATTTGGGGGAGGCGGAGATAGGATGCGCCATTTTGACTAGTAGGGCAGGCGGAGCAAGGCGGCTTGCCCATGTGGTTGTCGTGGCATATGGAAATGATGCTGGCACGTAATGTGCTTGCACCGGGCTGCCGGCCATTCACAGCATTCACGCAGGTCCCTAATCCAGGTTGATAGTGACTGTGATGATGTGACATCCATAGTTCACATCCTCACCGGTCTAAACGTCGCTGTGGCATGCCCCCGCTGGCCGGTGGCTGCCTAAGAGAGGATCTGCAGGCCTCTCCATCATTGGCAGGCAGCCGTATGGTTGCGTCTGTCTGGTTGCCCATGAAACACGTCTATTTTGGTGGGGGTACTTGTGGTGATGCCATGTAAATTGCCTCTGTGTGTTGAAGGATTTGTTGAGAAGTATTGAGTTCCATGAGTTCTGCTTGTTGCTGCTTGTTTGTTGTGTTTTTTTTGCTTGCATGTCGCTGTGGGATTTTTTTTTTGCTGTGTGTTGCTCTTCACTGGTGTGGTTTGTTGTTGCTGTTTTGTTGCTGTGTCTGTTGCTGCTGTTGTTGTTATTGTTGTTGTTGCTGTTGTTGTTGTTGTTGTTGTTGTTGTTGTTGTTGTTGTTGTTGTTGTTGTTGTTGTTGTTGTTGTTGTTGTTGTTGTTGTTGTTGTTGTTGTTGTTGTTGTTGTTGTTGTTGTTGTTGTTGTTGTTGTTGTTGTTGTTGTTGTTGCTGTTGTTGTTGTTGTTGTTGTTGTTGTTGCTGCTGTTGCTGCTGTTGTTGCTGTTGTTGCTGTTGTTGTTGTTGCTGTTGTTGCTGTTGCTTCTGTTGTTGTTGTGCTGTTGTCAGCCTCTGTTGTTGAGATTTTGTTGACCTTGTGTTGGTGCTGTTGAGTTCTGCTGAGCTTTTGTTGTTGTTGTTGTTGTTGTTTTTGTTCCTCTTTTTTGTTGTTGTGTCGCATTTAACATTATGGATACAAGCTGTAAAGCATGTATAATGATCTCATTGTGTTATATTAAGTGTTATTTACATTATTTTTCCGAAGTTGGATGTATCTAATATGGGTTAACTTGCTGTCATGAAGTTAGTGATGATGCGAAAGGCTATTAAAATGTCAGCTGCCACTGCAAATCATCTCGGGCACCGTCTTAGTAGGTTTTGACTTGATTGGCTGGAAATGTTGTTCGTTGTCGGCTGCATTCTCTCAGAGTCAGTGGTGATGCTGCTTAAGTGGTTGCCATCGAGATGCTGTGGCTTTGGCAGTTTATAATAAAAAGTCGTCTGTTACACGTGTTCTTTGTACAGTTTGTGATATAACTATGAAACAAAAAGTCTCAAACTACACGGGTTTTACAATGCATAACATTGTTCGTTCAATGCAAAGGAATTGTCTGTAGTGACAAGTTAAATCGACGTAAGCTACGTGATAAATTGTTTCAAAATGTAACAGTATTTAATGTTAAGCAAGATTGATACAATTTGTTCACAATGTAATAGATGTTTAGGGTCCAATTGAAATTACACATATTAATACAATGTTGCATGTTATATAAGATGTAAATGTGAACATGAATTAATTATCTGTATGGACGTTAAGTCAAAATTAGCTAAAATTGGTTGGGTTTACAAATGTACCCAGTTACACATTTAATGTAAAAAGAAAATGACTGATGTATTGAAATCAGTGAATTAATCTACACACTGAGTTATTACCCATTTGTAAATAAAATATATATAGTATTACAAATTTATGGAAGTCGATACAATGTTCCAGTGTTTTATACACTGGCTTGTACCCAATTAATTGCGTCCATCCTTCCATCCTTCCATCCGGTTCGTTACACCTCTACAGGTCGCATCGCTTGAGCTAGGATGCTCAAATTTGGCATGTCGGTTGGAAAATACTTTTTGGGGACGCTTATTTGCGTTTTTAACTAGCAGATAATCATTCATATTTTTGAGATTATCTTATTACTTAATCAACTCTTTTATCAATATTTCGAGGACAGTTGATTAGGTAAATTTAATAGTCCGGTTTATTATAATAGTTTTAAAATAAATAACTTAGTTGTAATATTTTTGGAGATTATCTTATTACTTAATCAACTCTTTATCAATATTTTGAGGACAGTTGATTAGGTAAATTTAATAGTCCGGTTTATTATAATAGTTTTAAAATAAATAACTTAGTTTGCTTGTAAACAAAAACTTCAAAGTAAACAATTTCCCAAATGGCTCTCATTTGGTTCCGTCTAAGTTATTTAATCCTACAAATAACTAATATGTATACAATCGGTTTCAGTAGTAAATTTTACATATGTGTATGAATAATTACGCAGTTTTATAAGCTCTAACCTTAAACATGGAACTATACCCATACATTCGCAGACAGACCACGGGATTTCAAGTGGCAACGTTCAGTGGGATAATGACAGCTAGTATGCTCATTAAACTTCATTAAATGTACCTTGAAATTTCTATGTAAACTTTGAGAAATAGAAGCATCACTGTTTTTTTGATTTGTGTAATTACTTATCCGTAGCTGATATGAAAGTGTTACGTTATCCATAATTGAGTGCAACCACCACGTTTATCAACATACGTGGTGACGTAGTTATCTGAACGTTATGCACGTCATAACACGTACTAACACGGGGGTCATCCGGTGCGTTTTGCTGAATTTTTGTCTGAATTCTTAGTTGAGTTCATAGCCTACGGACCTCGCGGGGCGTATAGTCTTAACCAACCCAATCAGGGCTTGGGTATAAATGAATTATATATATAAAACCTATTTGTAAAGTTCTGTGTTATAAACTAAAATATCTCAATATCTGTGATAATATTATTCTTGAATAAACTTACAGATCTCAATAAACATATTAAAATTTAGACTTAGTTTATTCTATTTAGTAATTTAGTAGTTACTCATATCTAAAAATTATACTTGAAGTCAATAAAAGATTTAATTACTAATAGTTGACTTCTAAAATAGAAAATTAGTTAAAGTAATAGCTACAACTCTTTTTGTGAAGTAACACTTAATTCAAACTTGTGGTCATATTCCTAGACAGTAAAAATTTGCCACACCTACCAGTTTATAATAAAAGTAATTGTTGTCAATACCTATAACAAAATATTACTGTGATTAATAGTTATAAATATTTGGGGGCTTGAGCTAATTTTGTCTAGTAGTTTGTTAATTTTTTTAGTGGTAATTTTGGGAATCTGGGATCGTTTTATGAAGGAAATTAATATTAAAAAAGATTAAAGAGTACACTGTCTGTATGTTTGCAAACTTCAGGAAAATACAGATTTCCCCACTTTGTGAATTTTTCATTAATAATTGCACTTTTTTATGCATCACAACATAACTAAGGAGAAGGAAGAAGGCAAGGACAAAGTCATCGTGGTATAAACCGTATGATACAATATTATTCTGCCCACCGACACCAAACAGTGAATTAGTAAAAAGGTTCAAAAGAATAATAAGTAAGCAGAAAGAGGAAGGGGACTTAGTATAAAAGTGGTAGAGAAGGCAGGAATAAAAAGTTAGAGATTTATTGCCATGACTAAAAGAAAATAAGGATTGTGGAAGAGAGGATTGTATGATTCACAAATTTGGAGGCAAAGGAGATTGCAATAGAGAGGGGGTTGTTTTTAAAGGGAAGTGTGTGACATGTAGTGAGGGGGGGGAAAGAAGTGATATATATAGGGGAGTCTGGCAGATCTGGGTACATTAGGGGGAAGGCAGCATTTGGAGGCAATAAGGAACCACAGTAATGATAGACATATGAATAATGCCTTGCAAAACACATTCGGGAATCGCATGTGAACCAAGATGCAAAAATTCAAAATGAACATAGTACAGTCATATAAGAAACCGTTAGAAAGACAGACTAGGGAGGGGTGGAAATCGCAAGATGCAGTGCAGATAAGATGCTCAATAGCAGACTAGACCATTACCAACCTGGTATCAGGCGCATGACATTTCAAAAATTTGTTAGAGTAGAGACAAGAGATTGTGCGTTGCACTATGCTTTATGGTTGTATATATAAATTTGTTTTTAAACCTTATTGTGTAGTTGGTTCAATTGTAATGAATTTAACAATATAGTTTTAGTTTAAAGAAGATAGATTTATATAGAGTGTTAAAATACAAAATAGAAATTTAATAATGTAAAATACTTGAGGGGATTTTTGTAAATTTGACATAGCTATTGATATGTAAGTTCATTAATTTAATTTCATTAGTTGTTATTGAAAAGGAGACTAAAGATCTCGAAAACTAGTTTTATAGTATTATTATTGTTTTGATTTTGGAAATAAAGGCAGTGAATAGAAGAGAGTTGTGTATAAAATGACCTTATGCTGCATACCAGGTACATTCGATTTTACAAAAAGTTTAGCGGCGAGCTGTTTAAAGTATCCAAGGTTTACATGAAAGAGGCTCAGAAGCCGGATAAGTTGGTGGATTGGGACAACATCCTATTGAAAGTGTTTTCAAAGTGGAAAAACCCACAGACGGAGTTTTCAAAGTGGAAAAAATTTTGAAGACAAGGGGTCGCGGGCGAGGGAAAGAGGTCTTCGTATCTTGGCTACACTACCCAAAAAAGTTCAATTCCTGGGTACCGGCCAATCAGGTCAAAGACTTGAGGACGTAGAAAAGCGAGTCGTCATGTACATATTTGCTGACAGCGAGTGTTCAACTCGCACAGGCCAACGCACGCCACAGGAATTTGATATTGACCTCCCTAAGCCCGTTCTGCTAGGCACCAAAAGTTGGTATCTATCCATTTTAGAGTCAACAATTGAGCACAATGGAACAGATACGCGAAGAATCCATATAAGTGCAAATTGTGTTGGCTCCTCAATTTTAAACGGAGAGTGCACTGGTCTTTTGAGAACAACTCGGATTGTGGGTGGAAAGAAAGGTCGTCCGATTAATTCTGTAGACCACAGCAAATACGTGAATATATATCGGATCAAGGTGAATCAAGCCGTACTCTCCGGCATACGTATTAGCCTTACCTCCCCCGAAGGTGAGCCATTAAGCAGCATAACGAGAGTCTCCTGCGTCCTATGCCTCAACAGCGAAGATGAGTAAAGTGCGAACGAGACCAACAGCCCAGCAATGGACAGAGCACTATGAGCATATGGCTCGCGGGACGATGGTCGGCAAATCCGTTTATATGCTAAAATCACGAGGTGGGGAAAATGATAAAAGCAAAGAACCCATAAAAGCAATCACTCAAGCTGCCACATCACTCGAACAAGCGAGAGATCAGTTTGCCGAACAGAGATCTGAAGACAGGGTATCGACGGCTCCCACAAGACGAAGACGCCTTACCTACCCTGATAAGCTATATAGGAAGTCTTCAGAGGCGTCCACTAACCCGAGAGAGACAATCACCGACGAGGACGACATATTCGCTTGATCCGGATAAATATGACATCGATACCAACCATTGTCGGCCACGATGAAAAACTGGCCCTCTTTACCCTCCCGCCAACAAATTCGGCCGTTGAGCGTGTGGAAGAGGTGGTTTTCAGGCCAACATCTCAACTCACCACCAATAATTCATGCCTGGATTTCAACATTCCACCCAGCCAAAAGTACATTCGTCTAGATTCTATCTCCATCTACATTCAGCTGCAGCTCATCGATGCAACAATAGATATTGATATAGGTAAGCTATAAGCTTATTTGTCTGGAGTGGTGAGAGCAAATACACTGAAAATGAGTAAATACACTCAGATACTTTGCTGTGCTCACTCTGAAATGGTTACTGCTTACTGTCTGTAAGCTTTTGTGGCATTTAAGAAGCTCAAATGCATTGGGACTAGACGTGTTAAAAGAAAGGGTTAAAGATTAAATTAGAATTCTACTTACGCAAAACTTTTTTGACATCTCCGCCATCTCATATTCTGGAATGGAGGCCACGGGCGGATCAGATGCCACTTCTCCCTGGAATGATGCAGGTGGCCTGGCCGTTTGGCTTGACTGGGGATGTTCGCTTTGCTTTGAGGGAGGATTGACGACCCGCTGGGATCTCACTTATATATGATCTACTAATTGTCTATGCTCTATTATCTGTGTTGTTAAACGTGACCGTGAAAGGTACGTTTTGCTAAGTAGATTCCAATAAGATCCAAAATGACTATTGTTCCATTCTTTATTTTATTCTCCAAAATGTTAGTGACCGCAACCTAACTAATTCTAATATCACTTATATTCTTATACATAAACCTAGTGCCTTTCTTTATGCACAACGACACTTACAATTGGCTAGCCTGATGTTTTCAGCTGCCTTCAGTCTGCGGCTAGAATGCCGAGCCCATGGTGTTCATTGTGTAAGGTGACATGTATACATTCTACTCATATTTATACTCATTTTTTGCTGACGGAGTCAACTGCTGGATCAGCAAGAATATTCTACATGTTCCATCATGTTTTGAGGCAAAGTCTATTTCTAGCCCTTGCCACACAAAACATGACGTTCTATGGAGGTTTCCATGGGAGACACTTGCTATGTGTCCTTGGGGAAATGCCTGCAGGGAATACCTGCTTGACATTGTATCATGAGCAAGACAATTGTGTGGTCATGACTCATGACAACATCGTAGGTTGCAATAATGAGATTTTAGTTTAAAAATGTGCAAAAGCCTGCCATGAAATTCTGTCAAGGGGGGCAACAAATGCTTTTACACTTAATACATGGTATAAGTGATATTAATGTTAAATGTAAATATATTTTTGTTTGTAATAGTAATCTTTTATATGTTTAAAATGTTTGAACATGTACTTGTACATGTATGAACGTCTAATGATTATATATATGTTTTAATATGAGCAACGTATTTGATTGTACAGTGTCATTGTATGTGGGAATTGGAGCTTGTTTCGGTATGGTTATGACCTCAGATGGACCTCCCTGTAAGGTGACCTGATAGACGTTTGGGCATGTGGCTGGTTGCTGGCTTCCGGATTCATCCATTGCCCCTTGGCTTATAGATGTACCTCTTGGGGTTTTGTCCTCCTGGTTTCGAGTGCCATGTTGACTGTTGGTCCTCCCCCGTTGGTCTCCCATGGTGGGCATGGTCTATAGTACATGGATTAGGCCGTGGTCTGATGTGCTCACCCCATTTGTGGACTGTTTGGCATGATTTACAATACAGAACCGAATTCATTGATGGCTGTTGGAAATTATGTGGCCCGGGAAATCTTTGATAAAACGGATTACCTCTGCTGTTATTTCGATAGTCCTCACCACGCCCTGATTGACGGTTTGATTGGCCATCGGGGCCTTTTTCCCCGCATCCTGGGCATGAGAGCCTCATGTGGGTGGGGTCACCCTAACTCCAGTAAGGTGCTGCAAGGGCACATTTGGCACAGACATTTGTGTCTTGACTTGGGGTGGGATTGCTGTCTTTATTTGGTACAGTCATCAGGCTTTTGACATTGGTTGATTTCCTCCCATAATCCCATGTGCTTAAATACACAGGCCAATTTATAAGCCTCTTGCAGGGTTTAGAACCAACCAATATATGTGTACGCAACGTTGGTTTAATCCATTAATAAAGAAAGCACGTCATGTCATCTCATCAGAAATTTTTACAATGGTCCAATAATGCTAGTGTAAGTATCTGTATAAACTTTCAAATTCGCCGTGCTTGCGATTTACCATTCTTGACAGGGAATGTTTGCGCTGTGCTTCAAGACTGAAATTGCTTCTGAGAACGCCATTTTTTATCATGAGAATCCTTTTCACCCTCTGGAATTTGGGCAAATATTTGATATGCTTAACTTATAGTAGCAGAGAAACGAAACTGATCTTTTGTGAATCACCGAATTGAGCCAGTGAAAATAGTTCTGCAATGCAACCCCTGATTCAAGTTTCCCCTTGTATGCTTCGACTGCATGGGGGTTGGCGGTTACGTTATGAATTAGGTTGTATGGACCCTCTATCCACTTATTGTGCCTCGAATCTTCTAACTGTTCTGCCCGGGATATGCCCCCCTAATGTGTGTACGTTTGTTCATACTTTGATTCCTGTGAAAACACATCTGCTTCCACGGTTTGACACGACTGTACACGTGATGATTAAGTGGTTCCCTTTGCTACCACTCTCAGTAAGAAGTGAATTGCAGACAAGACACCTTGTTCAGTGGTATCTTGAGTATCATGACGAACAGTAGGTGTAGAGTGGGCATCTGGTAAGGCCTTACTGCAAGTAGACCCCAAGGTGGAGAAGCTATGCCTGATCCCTCGATGAAACAGGAATTAAACTGCTCTACAGCATCATTATGTTTTCTTACCGTCTCATCCAAATGTAATCTGCATGTCAAATATATCTTGTCCTCAAATGTATGGCGTAACAATTAGAACATTCACAACAGGGTCATGATCCCTGGTTTTCGGTAAATCTTCACATACCCTGTAAGTCACACATAGCATAGTGTGCTTGTTGTAATTCGAAGTTTAGGTCTTGTATATCTTGTTCCATCGGGAATCGTTCCATTCTGTTTTAAACCTTATTCACTGAATTTCGAGGTTTGTCTATACTCAGAAAGTGCCGTTTCTATATTGACCATGTTACTGGGTGGTGAAACCCATTCCAAGTCATACAAAAAACGATGTTCTATAAATTTGACATCCTATCTTCTAAAATGACAGTTAAAAAATAAATGAGAAAGCTATATCTGCGAAAAACTTGCCCTAATGCAAATGACGTGAACAGTGAACATCAACGTAATTATGATCCGTCAATCATCAGTCACAGGGAAAATGCATATAAATAATGGTGCTCTATGTGTTGTTCTTATGAAGGCACTATGGAAAAAGATTGTTCCTTATACACAGTATACTTTACACCAACAAGAGCATGTTCTATGACTCACCCAAAATCAGTCTGCCTCACAGTTGAGTAATGTACACCAATAAGCAAATGCATAGTGGTTAATGCTATATATTGGCTACTTGAACATGTATTTCGCAATATTTTGACAATTGCACCTTATGTGTGTTGTTAGACATGAATAGTTTAAGCTCACCCTAAATTATCTGCCTATACGTCTTATTGGTTCAATATTTCATAAAACCTATGCAATTGGACATAAAATTAATATCACCCAGCAATAGCCATACATTCATCCAATAGATTGTTTTGAAACCGCTATATAATGTCAAAACCTGTGAGTTCTGGGAGCAATATACTCTTGAACCCCTAGAGGCATGAAACAAATTTGGACAAAAACAATGAATTTAGATCAATTTACTATTATGGATACAATAAAGTGTAAGGATTCAACAAAAAAAAAAACATCCCCATACCCAGTAAGAATGAATACTTACAAAAGCTAATCCAGAAAACTGAAAAATTTATCAGAAATATCAGATGGAAAACCTAACCATGTTCGAAGATGAAATGTTAAAAATGATACAAAACATAAGGTTCAGACATCCAAATTCACAATTCCAGAATCAGCTTGCAAAAGACGTTAATAAAATCATGAACAGCAAAGAACTATTGGTCCCAGCCGACAAAACAACAAACTACTATAAGATAAACGCAGATGACTATGAAAAATTGCTACTAGAAAACATCACCAAAGATTACAAAAAGGCACCACCTACAATGGAAAATGAAATAAAAATGGAAGATAAAAGCATAGCAGAAGATCTTGAAATACAAGACCGTGTATACTCCACAGCAAAAAACGAAGCTTTTATAACAATAAAGGACCATAAACCCAACTTTCGGAACAACCCTAAATGCAGACTAATAAACCCATCAAAATCAAACATTGGAAAAATTAGCAAACAAAAGCTGGAACACATCAATACAACAATAAGAATCCAAACAAAGTACAACCAGTGGAAAAACACCAACGAGGTAATCAAACGGTTCGAGAACATAGATGAAAAAAACAATAGCTCATTCATAACATTTGATGTTTGCGAATTCTACCCAAGTATTACAAAATCATTACTAGAAAAAGCTTTAGACTTCGCATCCACGTATGTAAATATAACAGAAGAAGACAGACACATAATAACCAACACAAAGAGATCAGTTCTGTACAACAAAGGCACACCATGGACCAAAAAGAACCAGGACTTTGATGTAACAATGGGAAGTTATGATGGTGCCGAGACTTGTGAACTTGTTGGATTATACATTCTATCACAGCTACAAAACTTAGGTATTAGTATAGGGATCTACAGAGACGACGGATTAGCAGCATGTAACAAGAAACCAAGTGAAGTAGAGAAAATAAAAAAGAACATCTGCAAAATCTTTAGAGAGAACGGACTGCGAATCACAATAGAGGCAAACCTAGCAACAGTTGACTTTTTGGATATAACAATGAACCTTAAATCGGCATCTTACAAACCCTACATGAAACCCAACAACACACCATTATACATCAACAAAAATAGCAACCACCCACCAAATATCATCAAAAACATACCCAGCAGCATCAATAGAAGACTCTCTGCCATATCCTCTAATAATAATAATTTTAAACAATCAACAGCACCATACCAGGAAGCACTGACAAAAAGCGGGTACCAGCATGAACTAAAATACAAAATAGAAGAGCAAATAAACAATAAGAGCAACAGCAAAACACGAAAACGCAAAACAATATGGTATAATCCACCATACAGCCAAAACGTGACCACAAACATTGGCAAAACCTTTCTGAAAATAATTGACAAATGCTTCCCACCACAACACAAGCTACACAAGATCATAAATAAAAACAATGTAAAAATCAGCTACTGCTGCATGAGCAACATCAAAACCATCATTGCAAAACACAATAAAAACTTGATCAATAAAAATGCACTACATGACACATCAACACACAACACCAAAACCTGCAACTGCAGAAAGAACAATTGCCCACTAGCAGGTAATTGCCTACAAAAGGAAATTATCTACCAAGCCACAGTAACAATAGAAGACACCAACAAATCAGACACCTACATTGGACTTACAGCAACAGACTTCAAAACACGATATAGAAACCACATCAGCTCCTTCAATAACAAAAGACTCCGAAATAGTACAGCATTAAGCAAACACATTTGGAACCTCAAAGACAGAAACATAACCTACAATATTACCTGGAAAACAATAACAAAAAAGCAAACAATATTCAACAACAACAAATACAACATAACCCCACAATATTATAACATAAAATAGTAATACGCATGCACGCTATTGATTTTCTCGTGTTATTGATTTTCTGAATTTCTGAGATGTAACCCGATGTTCTGCGCGGCCGGCGCTGCTAACGGAGGGTGCGCATGTCTGTAATTATCATCTTGTATCTCTGCTGCTATCTCTGGTAACAGCATGGAACAGTACGTGTCTACCTGAGTTTCGAGGGATGGTTGCATTCCGCAAATCGCTGCAAAGATGTCAGCGCTGAACTCAAGACTGACTCGAATTTTTCTGCTTCCGGCGAATGTAATTGCGCGCTTAAATGATAAATTTTTCTGAGCCATAGAAAAACTATTGCCGAATATTACCGTCGGGGATAGCTCGAAATAGCGGACTCTTGCCATGCCATCCAATATAGTGGGGGATAGCGTTTGTGCATTGGACGTCATCGCGGGGCCAGTTAAAATAATCAAAATAGATTTCGAGATCGGCGTTGCCACTTCTCGAATGAAGAGTACACCGAGCCGTCGAAACGGGGCAAAGTGACTGAAGGGCCTCGGTGCGTGGACGGGCGTGGCTGCTCGGGACGTTGCTGCATAGAAGTGGTCAATTCTGACAACTTGACGCACACAACTTGTCCAGATCAGGGGCTATCGATACATTCAGCTCTGCCACGCCAGCTTGTTAGCGTCTGACACCTGTCGGCGCAAATCTGCAACCGTGTAGTTGAGGCTGGCCATGTCGCCAAGACTGGCTTTTAACTGAGCCATATCGCGCTGTAGCTGCGCGTTGGCGGCTTTCAAATCCGCAATGTCTCCCATGTCGACAATGGTGGTGTTGTCGTCTGAGGGATGGTCGTCGTTTGGATGTTTAAAATGATTTCAGGCCCGTTAGATGGATGGGACCACGTGAAGCAAAACCGCTATCAAGTGGTGACTCCTGTGGCGACGGTGGTCTGGAAGTCGAGTCTGTTTTAGCAGGGGTTGAGGTGTTCATGAATCAAACGCCTGCTGACTGGTGAAAGGTCTGAAAATATAAAACAGATTATATTACTAATTCAATCCTGAAATCTCCAAAATGTCTCTGAATGGACTCAAGAATGGTTTCTATTCTTTATTTCCAGCCCAGATTACAAGAATACATTGGGTTATATACTCATAGAACTCCGTTCCCTCCTGTGCAGACTATTCCAGCACTCAGTC
>JAGTTF010005769.1:15310-32831 GCA_019095985.1 Streblospio benedicti
GATCTAAATTCTGTAAGCACTTGTTTCTTTGATTAGCTCAGGAATCTAGGTGGTGAGTATGGTTGTAGGAGTTCAGACAGGTAATATGGTGCAAGTCCAGCAATGCATTTGAACGTAAGTGTTAGAATCTTGAAAATTATGCGTTGCTTGACAGGGAGCCAGTGATGGTTTTTCAAAACAGGAGTTATATGTTCATGTTTTGTTGTTGAGTCAGGATCCGTGCGGCAGTGTCATGAACATGCTGTACACGTTGGATTTGACAGTCGGGTAAACCATAAAGAAGTGACGAGAACTGATGAAGGCATGAACAATTTTCTCAGAAGCTTCAATTGTGAGAAACTTCCTAATCTGTCCAATACGATGAAGGTGCTGATTGCAAGATTTACCTAGGGCAGACTCATGAGGGTGAAGTGTCATGTTTTTGTGAGAAGTGGCCCCTAAATATTTTTCATTAATTGCAATCATCTTTGGAGAAATAAAAAAGTGATTTAATGAGAGCAAAGTTATTTCATTTCCTTATTAACTTTTGCGGATTATAATTAACATCATTGATCATCATTATGAACTCATGGACGGGTATAGCTAGTTGCGCACAAAACTGTAAACCATAGCCGGACACAGGCTTTTACTTTTTAAAAGTGTCTCACATTTGGGGCAGGAAGGTATTTTTTCCAGTGTATTATGCATGTATATCATTGACAGTGACAAAGGTTCCCTATATGACCCAAACTAATAAACTGGCTTGAATTATAAATTTCTTATTTTATTTCCATAACAAAAATCACTTAATTACTTAGCATAATCTCACTTCGTACAAAAGATTTTATTTTTACTTTGAGATCTGTAATGAGGGTGAGCTACAATTAATTTGATCATCTTTACCCACACCATCACCATCATATCCAGGTTCTGAAGATATAGTCATTTATCAATATTATAGATTTCGTAAGGAGTGTGTGTATGTACAGTACTGACAGCATCTGAAGGATACAGAAACATAACGAAATTGGAGTAATCGATGTGCATCATAACCTGATCCAATTAAAAACATGATATGAAATTAGATATATTCAGTCATTTGATATTGCAAAGTCATAGTTGCATATAAATCAATAATAAGAATAAGAATAAGATATTTTCATTGCAGTATGCCAAAAAGTACAATGAAAAGTAATAATTATATACCATAGACACTAAAATAAAATTATAAACAATATATGCAAGTTTAACGTTTGTATATGGTAGTATTGCCCAAGTCAAAAGTTGATACAAGTAACAATAAATAAGCATTGATCACATTCTAGTGACGTCATAAGTCGTCACTGTTGGCGCGAATAAATACATATGTGTCTGGTTTAACTACTGTTTATTGAAGACTTCACTTTCAAGTGCCGTATTCACGTGAAAGTGCTGACCCTTTGCTGCAAAGCGCCGTATTTGCTTTGGAGCACCGACCAGTGGCCGTAACGCCCAGAAGAAGAAGAAAAAATTTCACTTACAAGTGCCGTTTCCACTTGTGAGTGCCGAACCCTATGCTACAAAGCGCCGTAAATGTTCATAACAAACACTGCTGGTAACCGCTATAAAAGAGACCACCTCTCTAGCAATACCACTGGTATTCCATCCCTATGTGGTCTTAATAGGGAGTTTCTATACATAGATGTATTTAAATTGCAAAAATGTAAATGTATGATTTTGTTCTACTAGGTAGTCCATAGTGAAAATGGTCAAATTAGCACTGGGAACCATGTAATTGTGAGTTTCGCTGTACTATGTCTCTGTCCACCTACCAGATGCCCCAGGCGGCACTGCTGTGGAGGACATAATACTGGTGAACTGCAATGGCTTGGGGTTGACACTGAGGACAACGGCTGGTGCCTCAGCAACAACAGTGGAGCGGGAGGCAAGCACCTGAGCTCCAGACGTTGTGATGTTAAACTCTTTGCTGCCAGACAGCTGGCCTACAAATGAGATGAGTGAAATAGACATTTTTCATATTGTTGTCCCCACTGCAGACAGACTTTAATATTTGACTCTTTGGTCCTTGATCATTTTATACATAAACTGCTATATGCTTACATACTTAACAACATTGTAAACTTTTGAATGAGTTTTTTAACTTTTACCTGTACTTGGGGATGACTTGTGCACATCACCCCCACTATCATCAGATTGATAAACATCATCATAATTTTTACCCACACCATCACCAATAAGGAATAATTTTTCTTCATTTTTTTTTATATTAGCAATTACACTTATCTACATCCTCAAATGGAAAATTAACAAGAAATTAAGATTACCCCAGCTGTCTTGCTTCTGCTCACGAAGGTTGTAGATTTCCGACAAACCTGTGGGATGTATATTATCATCAATTGAGTAAGAATATTTCTATATGATTGGAAATGTTAACATTCAATTTCAACATTAATCAAATTAATTTTTTTTTTACTAAAAAGCACTTGTTTATAACATTAATGCTTTACTCAAAAACATTTCTCAAAACATATATGGTTACACCACTGATTAGCTTTGTGTAGCGACTCCAGTCTTGTGGCTTTATTGTAACATAACCACAGCGTATAAAGTAGGCTACGTATAGTCAGACTGGACTAGGTATTAACATCCACAGTTACACAAATATTGTAGGTTGTTCTGTTCACTATGGCTATGCACATTTTGTCAGCACCTGTGCGAAGTCCACGTACTGCACCCGAGGCCTTTCATGAGACCAGGGCTTTCACCACCCTCTCAGAGGGATCTGCAGACAGTGTTGTCGTACGGAAGATGGTATACACAACGAAGAGTTAAGAGAAGTCAAGGGAATCAATAACGGACTACTACCATACATTAACACGTAAGAACCCATGGTTAAGAAACTTGGTGGTTCTATATAGTCAAAATCAATGCTTATTCATCGCCAAAATGGGGGTGGGCGTAGTGTTCGAAGTTTAGCACATGTGCGTTTAAAAAGAAAACGATTTTACCTTGTCCAAAAGGCCCAAAAAGGCACTTTATTGGCTATAAGCACATGTGCTTTAATGCGCGGGGATACGGTACAAACTCACCAGGCAATGCTTCGAATATCTCATGTGTCTCTTCTTCAGATTCCTCGACAATCTCATCACTATAGTCATCATTATAACCTGATCCAATTAAAAACATGATATGAAATTAGATATATTCAGTCATTATATCATATTATACCAAATTATATCAATAGATGCACACCACTCCTTGCTCTCTTGGATTTGGACCAACATGGATTAGATTTTATTTTTGAATGATAAAGCAGCAGAAATAGAACAGAAAACAAGGAAAATTAAGACAGGTTGTTTATCTTTATATGTAACCTTTTTAATAGCTTAGATGTTCTCAGCACCATCATAAATGTTTAGTGTTCTGAATGCACACAATTTCAACTGACAGAACAAGTCACCATTTCCTACCACACAACAAATGTAATGAGCAGGGCTCCGTATTCATGGCATAAACACACTAAACACACACACTGCGTGAGTATGATTTATTATGGCGAACTTCCGGAGTTCAAATATTTATTAAATTAGGTTTGTACGATGTTACCAAGCTATGAAAATCCTTGTGACAGTGATGAATACGAAATCAGCATTGCTAGAAAAGATAAAAACTAATAATTACCATTGATGATAAAAGGAAAACATAGTACACGCTGTCAAAAGTCAGTACACTCTTCATCGCCCGCGTAGGTAGACTACTACCGTACATTAACACGTAAGAACCCTTGGTTAAAAAACTTGGTGGTTCTATATAGTTAAAATCCAATGCTTATTCATCGCCGAAATGGGGGTGGGCGTAGTGTTCGAAGTTTAGCACATGTGCGTTTAAAAGAAAACTTTTTACCTTGTCCAAAAGGCCCAAAAAAGGCACTTTATTGGCTATATGCACATGTGCTTTAATGCGCGGGGATACGGTACAAACTCACCAGGCAATGCTTCGAATATCGCATGTGTCTCTTCTTCAGATTCCTCGACAATCTCATCACTATCGTCATCATTATAACCTGATCCAATTAAAAACATTGAATGATAAAGCAGCATAAATGTTTAGTGTTCTGAATGCACACAATTTCAACTGACAGAACAAGCCACCATTTCCTACCACACAACAAATTTAATGAGCAGGTCTCCGTATTCATGGCATAAACACACTAAAACTGCTGCTTAACCAATAATCTACCAGGCATTTTGTTGTACATGGGGGGTGTTCTTCTGAAGACCGTAGTGACTGGGAGTTATAACGAATCCTTGTGTCAATCATTTATTCCCACGTATTCATCAGTCATACATTCACACACATACATATATACAACTATAGCTACATCAGCCTATCACAATGAACCTGCTGTTGCATTCTATACTATGGAACATAGTACCTAGTACACGACTATGACTACGACATACTATGAACACTGACCTACAGTTGTGCACAGCTTATATATATCTGCGTTAGACATGCATACATGACTAGTGCCTTGTATTGTAATCCACATACATGTGAGACTAACAACATGTCATATCACTGGCCCTAATGCATACAACCATACAAGCTGCGTTACGATCAACCCGCATAACACATTTCATATGTTGTGGAATCTTTAAAACGTATATCAAAATATGTCATAATCAGCATTCTAAGTCCAAGATGATTATTTTTCATTATATCATCATCATTCTGCAATTAAAAAAAGAAAATTATTTTACCTTGCTTCAGCACAACAACCTTGAGGTCATCATCTTTGTCTGAAAAAAGAAAAAAATCAATGTCTGGGGTGTGTGCGGGGGGTAACTCTAAAAATCATTATGTACGCCAACGAACTGTAACCAGAGTTCCCACACTTTCTCACCACCAAAATTCCTTACTATTTCCAGACTTTTTCCAGACTTTTTCATCATTTTCCCAGACCAAATATTTAAACCTTTTGTGATTAATCTAGAAAAAAGACATGACAAAACGTTCAGTTTCAAAATGTTTGTGTTTCAAAATGCGCCGCTTTGAAAAAAAAAATTATGTTTACATTTCAAATTGAAGTTACATTCAGTTGACCTTAGTGAACATATACAAAACAATTAAAATAATTTCAGGCAGATTCTGGATTGGTCTGTAAAAATATTCTATGACTAACAAAACAAATACATTCAATTGTAAAAAAATACATTGCCCAAAACAAACATTTCCCTGACCTGAAAGTTTTGTGGGTGTAGGTTGAACAGGGCCAGCGCTGGTGCTTCCCATGTAGATGGTGCCATGCTGTTGGTTGTCGATGATGTCTCGATGCACTGGTGCTTGGACAGGGGGTGTGTGGAGGCGTCTGCGCACCCGTTTGTTGGTCAGAGTCTGCTGGACTCCTACTGCTACAACACATAACATGTTAGTATTGAAACTCCTCAGTATGAAAACTACACAGGTTAGAGAGGGCCGCAAATTCCTTATTGGTCATTATGTACTCAGGGTTCCCAAAACCTGTATTTAGGGATCAAAATCAGTATTCCGCTTCAAAACTGGGATTTTACTTACATTAAGTCTATAAACTTTAATGTCAGATTAAATAGATTATGGTATAAAAAAGAAGTGAAATATAATGGGTGTCAGGAAGCGGATATTCTTTGAAGTTACAAATGCTGTGAAAAAGGATACATTTAATGTGAATCATGAACTAGTACATTGTACTTACCGTGCTGCACTACAGAGTGGATGTACTGATGCTGCTGTTGCTGAGATTGATGAATGCTCATCACAGCATTTGACGTGGTCGCCACTGTGACAATATTACAAAGGCTACCATTTTCTCCAATTCCACTTGAACCTGCCGCAACAAAGAAATTTGTTCTAGGAGTCATTTAGACTTGAAAAAAAAAATAAAGAGCAAGAAAATTTGTTCTTTGTAGCTAAAGTCTAAGGACTAGTACATATCTGCATACATGTATGTGATACTATATACTAGGTAAACCATACTGGACTCTAAAATATTTACTAAGGCCTGGTGGGCCAGCATGGTACAAAAGGCTAAAAATAATTGTATCTCAGTCATCCCTGAAAATAAAATGATTTGGGAATGTCCCTATCCACTAACCTGCTGTTGTGTTTGAACTGCTGGGGACGAGCACAGACACCTTTGGTTGAGTCACCATGCTTGTGAGTGCCGTGGATGACGAAGATGCAGTGTTCAGCATACCAGATGCAGCAGCAGCTGCCATGTTGAGTGACTTGTGCAGGATCTATCACCTGCAGCATAAAGAGTTAGGTCACTGCAAAGTCATCTCAATTATACATCCTTTCATTTTCAGCATCTATATATAAATACGCTAAGGGTTTTCAAACTTACACGCATCACGCAATATTGGCTGGGCGGAGACGGCTCTAGTTGGTCTCAAATCTATCTCACGTACCTTCTGTCTTGCAACGCAGCATTCATTTCCCCCTTTCCTGTCTGGTTTTCCTGTATTTCAAGATTTATTTCAAAATCGGTCCAAATTGCCATCCAAACGTCCTTGCCCTTGGCCTCCAAGTACTGCAGCATGGAAGCTGGTGCTCACGTGACTTATACCAGCAAGCACCTGCCTCATACAGAGTATTTGTTGCATATTGATTTAGCGTCATGTAGAGCGTCTGGCGTTCCACCAACTTCCAAGCAGGGAAACATAACGTCCTCTTTCGGTGAGACGGACTTTGATTGTGTCTATTATGTAAGCATATCAAACAGTGTAGTTTGTGAATTTCTTGGGTTGTATGGCTGTGGGTGGTGTCTGAACATGTTTGTTGCAGTCAGAATGGGCGTGAGTATTGGTAGAACAGTGTGCTGTTAACCGGTGGGATATATTTGTAATGATTATATCCTGCAATCAGGTGTGTAGATCTACTAGGCAGTGTCAAGACTGATGTGTATCCAGTTCAGGGGCTGGTGGAGGTAGAACAGTGGTGGGTGCTGTCAGGACGATGGCTGAGATGCCACGACAGTGCAGATGCTGCAGACCAGTATTATACAATTTTTGTTCTTAAATATAGTAGCGGGTAGATGGGTATTGGTGGTTTTACTTAAAAATAAGGCATGTGCATATATTTCCTGTAACTGATTTGTCGTCCTCACTTTCAAGGAGCATTTTTCCTACATGTGGCTGTTGTATTGTAGCAAAGCGGAAGGCAAGCAAGTTTAAACAAGGGAAAAGGTGGAAAGTTGCACAAAAAAGATATGCATTAAATTGGGCTAATATTATTTATTTTTTGTACTCGTTTGAACCTATAATGTTGCAAAGTACTCCTGCCCGTGATATTGCCCGTGATTTTCACGGGGTCATTTGCTAGTCATTATAAATTCAGTGCTACATGAATGTTTGAAGGGAGAGTTTTATAAGTCCCAACTGCAAGCCACTCCTCACCTTCTGCGATGGTGTCAGAGTGGTTTCCACCTTTGCCGGGCTCTTGGTCACTGTGATCTTCATCAGGGACATGCCTGCGGCGTGCTGTGGATGGGGAGGTGGCGGCAGGGCCTGTTGCACCATGGGTAGCATGGTGCTTTGAGTGGGGGGCGGCTGTGGGGGGTTGGGGACCTCGTCCGGCAGCCATCACCACGGACTTGCCGAACGAGTTGCTCCATCGCTGCTTCTTGCAGTGAATCTCCTCCTCCAGTGCCAGGGTTCCTCTTCCATAGCCGGTCTTCTGCAAGCTTAGCTTTAACTGTAATATAAAAAAGACTGTCTATCATGCTATTGATCCTCATTGGTAAAACGGTGACGGGTAGATTAGTGACTTTACACCCCCATTACATTTACAGCCCGGAGCCGGAGCGTCCAGGAATATTAACCCCCTTCATCTTCCGTCCGGAATAATTACAGTCCGCCCGTTATATCTCCCCCGAATGTGATCATCTTTGTTTGTAAACATTTCTCAGAAACGGGTTGAACCAAAGTCAAAATTACCATGTCCCCGGAGTCATTATGACCCTATACGGCAGATTACACTCCGGGCGGTTTTTTAACTTAACGGCCGCAGCCCAAAATGCAACGGTCCGGAGGTTACGAGTTAGTATAAATTAACATTGACCCTGACAGCACGGAGGGTTTCAGGTGCCGCCCGGCTGTAAAATGGAGGGTTTCTCACGCCGCCCGGTTGCACTAGTCCCCTGGCCCGGCTGCCGGCGGAACGCATAGTATTTAATGATGAAGGTGTCGTAGTCACCCTGTGCGTGGGGTCAGTGCAAAATCTTCCTACATAATACACAGAGAGGTGTGTGGATGATAATGCCTGTAGGTGCGAGTCTTAGCTTCGATTTGGTGTTTAAATGATCAAAATCGGTGCAAAACTGAAGGAGCTATTTGAAATTTAGCCTGGACGGATGGTTCTGGGTGCCTGCGCTCAGGGCAAAAACGTGGCTTGGAGCATGGACTTTGGCGAGATAATAACTTTTTATGTGGAGGCCCATTCAGACAGCGAGTTTGGGCACGTAATAGCCACGGGTATGCCCAGCAGATTGATATAAATTGCAAAGTCTCTGACTTAAGCATTAAGATTTTTGAGGAAAAACATATCCCCACCCCCCAATGAATTTACCACAAAAACGCTGGTCGCCGACTTGCTGCTACTTTGTACATAATATCTTTGTACATATCTTAGCTTCAAGGTTGGTGATAAATGACCAAAATTGGTGCAAAACTGAAAGAGCTATTTGGAATTAACCTGGACGGATGGTTTTGGGTGCGTGCCCTCAGTGCAAAAACGTGGCATGGAGCATGCACTAATAAGTTTTTTTGTGGAGCTCCATTCAAACGGGAAGTTTGCAAACGCAATAGCCACGGGTATGCCCAGCAGATTGATATGAATTGCAAGTCTGTGACTTAAATATTAGGATTTTTATGAGGAAAAACATATCCCCACCCCCAACGAATTTGCCACAAAAAAAACGCTGGTCATCGACTTGTACTTGGCGTGAGACTATGTAGCATGACTTCCGACACAAATGAATCTGTATGTTGAAAATAAATCACTTAGCACTAGGGATTATCAATTGAATCAATAATCCTAACTTAGCATTAGCTATAAATAGATTGTAGCTCTAAGAAGAAATTTGTTTAAGGGGACTGTGAACCCTTTTCTTAGGATTTTATTAAACTTTGATTTTCTCACTCATTATTGCTTCAATTCTTACAAATTACACCTTATTTTGTAGATAATTATCTAATCTAATGGCACAACATGTTTTTGAATTGTAGCAGATTGATGAAAAAAATATAAAGCAATTAATGAAAAAATGACAACTTTGGCTGTGAGCATATAAATAACTGATAGTAAAATATCGAAATGACCAAAATCACTACAGTCAAACCTGTCTTAAGTGACCTCTCATTGGGATGGCCAAAAAAGTCACATACTACAGGTGGTCACTTAATACAGGTTCAAAATCCGACTTGTTTACCATCTTTAAGCTAAAGTTTGCATTGCTTAATGTAAGGCTAATGACACAAAAAACACTATTTATATGAATTTTATTTATTTTTTATTTACTATATCTACATCATCAATTATATAAATAATATAAGTACAAATGTAATTACATGTGAATGGAATAAAACTAAGATAGCTATTAGATAGCTATGTCCTGTATCATGAAGAATATCCAGTAAGTAACTAAGTGATGTCATTGTCTCAATGTAATTTATACCACTTTACTGACAAAGAAAGGTGGACAAGCCAATAGAAAGTTGTCACCACTTTATGTAATTAGCCTGCTTTGTTTCACTTAACCGAGGAGATGCAAGCACCTCATACTGGAGTCATAGCATGGAAAATTAGTACAAGTACTAACACGTGAATGCAAACAAAGCCTGCTTCATTTATCTCTTAATTATCTTACAAGTATCAGGAGGCAAATGTCTAGGTAAACAGTCACAGACAAAAGAGTTAAATAAAACCCATTTCTTAACTGGCGATGTGTTTACATAGTAACGACCATGACCTTTTTGAGGTCACGTGGCGGGATACAAGCAGTTAAAATGGCGACTGCTTAACCGGGGAAAGTCGTTATCAGGAGTAGTTTGAACCAATTATGCACCCAAATTGATAGTCGTTAGTCGCGTAAAGCAGGTGGTCGTTAAATAGAGGGTCAATACAATGGAATTGTTCATGGGGGGATTTCAAAAGGTCGCATATGGCAGGGAGTCGCTAAATAGAGGTGGTCGCTAAGACAGGTTTGACTGTATTTAGTTACAAAATTTGTATATTTATCTAGAAAACCTTGCCTCAAATTTTTTATATTTTCCTATTTATCATTTTACATGCATTTTAAGTTTTAAAACCACCTATTTTTGATTTTCTTGCAAATCAATACAAAAGCTTTGTTCATAATTCATCAACGAAATAAAAAATCAAAATCCTAGTAAGGTTTTTTCTTCCAGAATGCATATATCTTCAAATGTATACACGTTTGTGAAAATATGATTTCATGGTTAAGGAGAAATATAAAAAAATCATCCACTATGCAAACTTAGTTTTGAGAAAATGGGCTTTAAACATGGCCTATCAATATACATTGATAGTAATTGATGTCTATAAAATGTATCATATAAGAAAAACTATTGATGATAACAGGTTCATTTTAAAAAAGATGTTGTTCTTTATCATTTATAGCATACAAAACATTGAAAATGTAAAAAATTTGATTTTTAGCCCATATAACCTTATAATCCTGCAAAGAATGAGTCATTGTTTTTCACTCCAGCTTGGTCTTTACAAAATGCACTGTAATGGGAAAACTATTGAAGATAAAAGGTTCATTTCAAAACATGTTGTTCTTCATAGTTTACAGTATAATAAATATTAAAAAGCTGAAAATATATTTTTTTCCTTAAAAGAGTTTACAGTGCCCTTAAAATGAAAGAATAACCAGAAAATGTTAATTACAATTTTTTTACCACGTGTTTCCATATTTCTAGATCTACCAAATCTGAAATTCAATGTATAGATTTAACTTTTAATAGCACTTAGCAGTATAATAGCGACCGCTCTAGGGAGCTGTTATTTGAAAAAAAATCATCTATAAATATATACTCTACATACATTCTCTATAGTCTACCTTAGGCTTAGGGCTTAAAAAGCCGCATTTTTTAGTCTGGGTGATTCATCAATTGTTCATTTCAACCTGATTTGTATGATAGTATGATAGTATGAAAGTTGTATGAATGTTTTACTACAAATACATGAAATAGAAAAGAAACTTACCATTTCCTTCACACGCAAAGCCGGTACTGGTACTAGTTAATTAAAATCCAATGGATAGATCTAAAGTATCAGTGCAGAACAATGCAAGTACAATGTACGTCAGATACGTCTAACGTACGTGCATTGTATCTAGAACTAGTCACAGCCCGAAAAACAATTTTATGGGGAATAATATTTATTGAAATACTATATTTGATGGATATAGTCTATATCATTTCAAATTACATGCATACTGATTGTGAGATTAACGTTATATAGAATTATAAAAGTGGTAAAGATATACGCCTCCATAAAGAAGTTATAAAGGAATTAAAGTGGAATGCCTAAGAAGATCGTACAAGCACTTTATATATGTGCATTTTTTTTTCAATAACCAATATCAAATTAAAAACAAATTTATGGTTAAAAACTAATTTGTGTTATCACTAGTACTGAACTCAAAGAACCTATAGGATGTAAAATATTTTTTTAAATGATCACTAATTTGTTCATAAACTGCCACTTTCTCGTTACACTTGTAGATTCCTCCTGTCGGCTGTCCGGCTTGTTTCTTCACCGGACCCACCTCCGTATCTTCTTCATGTTGGATGGACAGTGTGGGGAACTGCCCCACACTGCCCCATATGGCTAGAGCCCCACTTCGTCATCCGAAGAACATGTTGTCGATGTATAGTTCGTACTATTGAGGCCACAGTGATATTTACTTAGGGTATCGTATTGGGAGCTAAGGGCTTGTAATGGATCATTTTGGCTTGTTCCCAGGGGGGATGGTGCCCAGCCTGCAGAACCGGGTGATATGATGAAGGTGATGTTTTTGCCCCAATGAAGATAAAAAGCCTGGACATGCGACTAGGTTCACGGTTAAGTCGCAGCTACTATTTATGGGTCACTGCTCAGATGAGCGAAATGACTGAGTCTCAGAGTTGGTGATGAAAGGGGAATGAGGGTCCAACTCTGAGTCCAACGATTGGATGTAGATGCGGTGGAACCAGCAGGTGAAGAAGCTACTCTTCCTGTAATGTGGCGACAGGACAATGCAGTCGGGGAAGCCTGCTGGTTTGCTGATGGACTCCCGGAAGGGGATCGGGGCCTTGCCCCGGCAATGATGGAGCAGTGACTAGAATTGATACCAGAGATCTGGATAAGATGGTGACCTTTTTCGCATGCCTTGGCGAAAGCGACTCAAGTCCCCTTGAGTCAACGAAAATCTGGAGTGGTAGACATCCCAGCCTACGCTCCTACAGCCTTACGCAAGGTAGGCATCCCAGCCTACCCTATACCTTCTGCACGGTAGGCATCCCAGCCTACTCTACACCTTATGCACGGTAGGCATCCCAGCCTACCCTATGCCGGCTAGACAAGCATCCCAGCCTGTCTCACTGCTATTCAGCGGCTCCCTCCCTCGAGACCTCGACGTGCCAGCCGGGGGACTAGAAGGAGGGGCCTCCCGGAACGGAGAGCTGTAGTAGAGTCGTCGCCGAAGGGCGTCGAGGATTTAGGACTATTGAGCTCATGTCTGCCTATGGGCCGGACATTACACGGGGTCGGATTATATGACCTTTCGCTCCTCTATCTTTGCATTGTTTTTAAGGAAGTACTAGCCCTGATCACTACTCATGATTTGGACGAACTACCCTCAAGGGGAAGACCGGATCGACTGACGGATTATTCCGGATTAAGCTGAACTACACTTGGGCGTATAACTGGTTGACTGATGGACTATTTAGGATTGAGATGAACCACCGGTCCGGCCATTATGATTACTGTAAAACTAGAATATTCTGCGGTCATCAATTTTGCAGCTGAAGTTTTAACAAGTTTAACAGTAAAACTCGACACAACTTGGCAATTAGTGAAGGGCAGTATGAGTAAATTATGGTTAGTTTGTCACATAACTATTTGATTACAGGCACCATACTTTGCCATTGTGGAAAAGACTAGACTTGATGTAGGTTTGCTCATTGTGAGTACTGTAAAACTAGAATATTTTACGGCTAATAAAATCGCAGTTAGAAGCATTACAAATTTAACAGTAGAACTTGGCATTATTTGGAGACAAAATAATATGATGGGTAAATTGTTGTTGGCTTGTCTTCATTTATTGATCTACAGTCAGAGTGGAGTAACTTACATTTAGTGCAATGTATGTCCAGCGATTAGAAAAATGATAAGTCCTTTTAACTGGTTTATTAATCACAACTGAAGTTAAGGTTACATGGGGCAACTGCGTACCATAGGCATTGAGTTCTGAGCATACAGATAAGCATAAAATTTTACTGGCAAGTTCAAGAAACATAATATGTGATCAAGGTCGATAGTACATCAATCCTTTACACTCAGTGTCTGAGACAACTTATATAATTTTTACTACTCGTACTACACGCCCTCTGCCAGCATCCTAGCCAACAGAAGGTGGGTCTTCAAAACTAGATAAAAACTAACATGGTATCTAAGATCAGGTCACAAGACCCAGGAACAGTTAAAATAGGAAACAATTATGGTAATAGCTCCGCTCTCTGCCAGCATCCTAGCCAACAGAAGGTGGGCCTTCGAAAACTAGACTAGATAGTGGTATACCCCCACGAAATTTTAGCAACAACGAACGTTTATTCCCCGCAATCAATTTCTTAGAATTATATGTAGAGGACATTTTCTATAAGGTGAAAGAAACTTAATCAGCCATAACCAAATTTCTAGACAAAGAAATCCATAATTTTATACTGGACACAGTAAATCTTCCATGTCCTGAATCCTATGTGTGTCCAATTAATACAAATATCACATTCAATTGCAACGTGATAGGCTGCTTCTACTGGCCTTTTGCATTTGGTGCATAGATCTAAATCCATATTAAAATCAATTGCTAATTACAATAAAAAATTTTCATCAAAATTATTAATTTCTGTTAACAATATACATAAAAGTAAGATAAAATAATTAACCAATTTACATGTCAATAATTTATTCAACTTTATGTACACTAGATGACATAACTACCAGTGAAAATTACTGTAATGTTTTATTTGGTTGCACTTGTAAGTTTTTGTATTTATTTCAATTCAGTTGAGTGTTTCGGTTTTTAAAATTTAATATATACACAGAGAACGATTATTTGTTGTTTTATAATTTGTGACATATTTGTCCTTGATATGAATAATTAAATAAGAAAAATGTAAATTTTAATTAATTTCTTCATGTCGTAGTTTAGTATTTGAATGAATTTTTACTCTTTGAGAATTTGTATCATTAAAATTATTAATTTCTGTTAACAATATACATAAAAGTAAGATAAACTAATGAACCAATTTACATGTCAATAATTTATTTAACTTTATGTACACTAGATGACATAACTTTAAAATTATCTAATTAAAATAATAGTCAAAATTGTTATTCGGACCTATACTGTACAAAGTAGAACAGAGTCCAATAGCCCAGAATCCAGACGACCACAAGAAAATAAAAATAATGCCAAGTGAGAGTATATGTATGTTTATCCTTCAAGATATAAACTATGAAATACTAGGAAACAAAACAAAAGATATGAAGTGTATTGGCATTAAAATCCCAAATAACAAAAAGCAAAAGATATGAAGTGCATTGGCATTAAAATCCCAAATGTGAATATGACAATAATCAATGTTTACAAGCCGCCTAAACTATCAATTGTTCACTTTTTTACACATGATATCACTTTTCGGCGTGCGAGACAGACAGAACAATTCCATCCTCCCCCCCCCTCGAACTATTTTTGGTCTTTCAAGTTCTTTATTTTGCTGTAATTTATTAATCACTAGCAGAGTGCAGAAAAAATGCAGAATTTACAAAAATTCTGAGGCACCCCCTGGCCCCCACACACAGAGGTGGGTCCCCCGATCCACACCCTCCCCCTCTGCGGTGCTCACGGCAAATTAAGAACTTGAAAGACAAAGACCTAAAATAGTTCAATGTCCAATAAGAATTTTTGGGACAACAATATTTAGAAGATAGGTCTAATAAGATTTAGAAGATGGGTTTACAAGAATGACACAATCCTACTCAACTAGATGTTTCAAGGTGATTATGCCCTGTTAATTTTGCTGTAATTATTCACTAGATTGCAGAAAAAATGCATCACATTTTCAAAACATTAGGGATAGCCCGCACCCCCCTTTAAAGTGGAAAAAAATTGATAGCCTCCTCCAAAACATTGTGCTTCTAGGGGAGTGCTGCTATGTGGCACATCATTTGTGTGGATAGGGACATCAGGTAATGCAGGTGACTAACCCTAGCCTACATGTGCAGCTGATTTAATACCCTGTATGCCTATGAAGAACACCTAGACACCAATACATAAGTGTATATACGCTGATCTTAGCCCCTCGTAGGTAGTGAAGTAATTCCTTGTTCGATCTGAGTAGGGTTAAGGGCTGAAATAGCCTTACCTAAACCAAAGTATGATGATGGGTCTTATCATAGGTATATAACATTTACATCTAGTCACTGAAAACTCAAATTCTGTCACACAACAAAGGAAAGTCACTCATGTGTTAAAATCGGCATTTATTAACTCAATATGCATTTTTGTCTTTAGTTCTACTATGATTCTTGGTTGTAAATCCAATTGAACATAACATTTAAGTCACCTGTCGTTCTCAACTAAACAAATGTCTTAAGCCATTTGTGATTTTCATCACATCTATTACGAATGCTTGCCAGAAAATAGAAAAAAAAAAGCTTACTAATTTTAAGAGGAAACATATACACCGTGTGAGTGCGCATGCGCTCCCCGCACCTGCTTAAAACCGAATGCATTACGCCCTTGGTAGCGTGACGTCACTAGCAAATATGGCGCCATCGGGCGATCAATATAATAAAAACATGGATTTTTAGCTGCATCAAGGTCGGCGAAAAAATAAAAGCATAAGCCATTTGAAAGATTATTTATCTATCGGGGGTTATCAATGTATCGGGCGCTAATCCATAGAATCAAGTTACCGTGGCCTAAATACTGAATGGTCCGATGGGCCATTAGAGATTGACTTGGCACAGCACATGTAAAAAAAATTATTATCGCAGAAAACGGCTTGGTAAAGAATGCTATTGCCACCTAATCGAATCCAATAAATTTTTAAACGATTAAACACTCAACACGTTTAAATAACGATGATGATTTAAGAAATATGTAAAAATACCTAATAAAATTTGTCACATCCGCCATATCTATGTTTATTTCATCATAAATCACGCCACACGGTAGAAATGATCAAACTAATTATTGCGCCATCTCATTGGCTAACAGATGGCGCAACTACCGTATATTTAACGCTTTCATTCGACCGACGACGCTAATTTTGCCGCGCATCTCATTGGCTAACAGATGGCGCAACTACCAATAATAATTTTTTTTCATTCGACTGACGAGCTTAATCAATGGCTCATTATCATAATTTATGCATATGTATGCATTTTCAGAGAAAACAGCCTTAATCAATCGGCATGGCTGTTGTGCATATGGTTAACATAGCCCGCTTCGATAGCGATATGTTAGGGGCTGGGTAGGGCGATAATAAGTATAATTTTGTCGTCTTGATCTGGGGAGTAATCGTGATTTCTTAAAAGTTACAATATTATGGTCTCAAGGTATGATAAAAAATGCTGTTGAGCGCTGTTTTTGTTTATTTTTTTGTTTTTCAAAAGTTGTTTTAATTCTGTGTGTCACTTTTTATCAATGTAAATGAACAAAAGTATTGATTTCTAAATAATATGAGATCTTTTTGGTAGCAGTTAACTGTCCCGATTCTCACAATGCAAACATCCAGGAATGGATCTCTCACCCTAAAGGCGCCTATGATATGGGGGCTAAATAAAAACAAGAACATGCTAGCTGGCTTACCCCAGGATTCGAATAGTGGACTGGTCCAGAATTGATGAGCCAAATCAGATAAGGTTTCTGTCTTTTTTCCCTGGCTGCTGGATGAATACGCTTTTTTCTGTTTGTGTGTGTGGATAAATTTTAAATTGTATAAGATGTAAGTTTGGTTGATTTAAAGACCCAAATCATGGCTATTTGGTCTCTGGGCTTATTGTTCAGATGATTTTAGGATAGGCAACTGGAATTCCAGCTAGTTTTAATTTGGGTTTAAAAATATATATATATAATTAGAATGAATTCTGGTGTTGAACAAAAATTTTAAAAGGGGGTTTTACCTTTGGAAATGGCCCAAAGGGCCAAAAACCCCTAAACTTTGGGAAAAACAAAAAGGGCCCAATTTATTTCAAAAAAAGGGGG
>JAGTTF010005769.1:32931-47188 GCA_019095985.1 Streblospio benedicti
CATTTTGTGCAGTTTCTAAAATTGCATTATCAATCGTCCGTTTTGCCATTTTTCAATGGATATTTACTACAATCCTGTTGTTAAAATGATAAATAAAAGATATAGCATGTCATGGTCGAGTTTCTATTGGATTAAAAAGCCAAAATGCTCATATAACAAAAAGCCTGATGACTGTAATGACCCAGCAAGGAGAAATATTGATAAGCGTAATGACAAAAACTGATACCCGTAATGATTATGTTTGCATCGATATATATAAAAGAAGAGGCGATTTTTTTGTCACAAAAAAAGATTTTTAACCACAAGACGTACACACTCCAAATTGTGTATGTAAATCAGGACAACTTGGTGGTCGTTATAATGTCACATTTCAAACCAAATAAATTGGTTTTCATGATAAAAACCAAGAAAAAAAGAATTTTTTTAGAAAGGTTGCTTACAGGGCCATGTTTGTTAAAGGTATATGTAATACGTTAAACGTTTGAATATGTCAAACAGGTACATTGCACGTCACACGTACAGTCATACAACAGGGAGCTGGCGAGGGTGGTAATGGTGATTCAGGTGCATTTTATCTGCTCCAGACCTGTATTGAGGAGGGGTCTTGGCAGAAAGGGTGTGTGTGTCCATATGGCAATGGGGGGACACGGCTGGTGTCTATATGGGGTGTGGGTATGGCTGGTGGTGAGGCAGGGAGGAGCATTTAATCTGTTCCAGATCTCATCAATTTCAACCCAAGCACCAGCAGAAAGGGGGGTGATTTAGATGCACATTTAATAGTCTGCACGTGCAAGGTAGTCAACCAATCTACACCCAAAGGGAATATAACTACTCAAGGGAAGGTAATCACTTGGTACTCAAAAGGAATGGAAATGGCAGAAACTAGATCACAAAATATTATATGTCGAGAAAATGACCAGTTTTTTACAAGTTTGCGCAAAGAAAAGGTAAGTTGAAATAGCCTATCGAGCAACTAAATTAGTTTACTTTTACCAGAACAACATATTTAGATAATACAATACTATGCAAAGCTGTAATTTGTGATCTAGAAAAGGTGTTCAGAAATGCTTTGCAAATAGCAACCATTTTGAGCCCATTATCATTACATTATACAGTAAATTGACACCAATTGAAAGTGCTTAGATGTTTTAATAGATCTTCAATTCACTTAGAATGTTGCAAATATTATTATAACGAGTAATTATACCAGAGAATGCAGAAAATTGTAAAAATAAAAAGATCTAACTTTTAGGTACTCCAAGGGAATCACACAAAGAGACCAAATTTGGGACTAACCACTCAAAGGGAATCTTCTCAGTTTTACAAGAAGCTTTTTACCTGAATAATATCATATAGCAAATAATTATGCCATCATTTTTAACGATGTTCATGACATTTTGAAACCACTGAAACACTTTACTAATTAGATCTTTCATAGAGACAAACTGAGTACACATTTAAAAAAAAAGCTCAACCATTGTTTACATAGATCTAACGTTACATCATTCTTGTCATGAACCTAATAGATCTAGATCTACCTGCAAGAAAAAACAGTCTTTTTTTGCCCTAATATCTAGCTAAACATTGGTTTTTTTTGGAAACAAAAACACAATTTTAGAACACCATTCTAATCATGGACATACTGAGTTCTTACCAATTTTTTATTAAGTTGTGAACCTAATATGGAAATCATATACTTGTAAAAGTATGCATTAATAAAACAGAACATAATGGACCATGTTTTTAATACATCAAGTGACGTTTGCATTGTGGATGGTCATTGGTTAATAGATAGTCAATTTGCACCATAAAGATTCTTTTTCAAAAGCTAGATCTAAATTATGACTATATGATCCCTTTGAGTATCAAGTGACATTCCTTGGAGTAGTGATTTTCATGATTTGCCAATTCTAAACGCATAATTCTATAAAAAATCACATTAATATCAAAGTAACACTGCGTATGACGCAAATTATAGATATAATCAGTATTCCAGTTTCTAAAAACATTAATTCAATGGATGATCTTATAAGATTTGTCATTTATATGGCATTTAAGGAGCCTTTTGAATGGTAATATTGAGGCATTAATCTAGATCCAACATTTAAAAAAAAAACACTTTTTGTGATATGTACAGCTACTATAGATATTAATTACAAATTTGTTTTTTTGCCACTGAAATGTATAAGGTTATAAATTTATTGTTGAAATTCTCCTGTTTTTGTTAGGGACAGGGGAAATCCACTTCAAATTCCAAAGTTGGCCATCCGCATGAGGGGCTGGTACCAAAAGATTTCCTTTGGTGTTAGTATTTCCTTTGAGGTACTGATTGGTTGACTACCTTGTTTTACGAGGGGTTTGGAGTAGCTGGAGGGAGGGATATTAGAGGGTGTAAGCTTTGCCACATACATGTAGTGTGTGTATGCCTGTCACATATGACTGTGGGAGGAAGGCAATGGAGGTGTATTTAATCTTTCCCACACCTGTATAGTGACAGGAGCTGGTGTGAGGGATGTGGGACAGGGGAAAGAATGGGAAGGGAGGAGCATTTAATATATTCCAGATCTCATCCGTTTCAACCAGAGCAGCAGCAGCAAGGGGGTGCATTAATTATGGACCTGTTTAGATGGGGATGGGGTAGAGAGGGCTGGGGGAGAGAAGAGGGGGTGGCGGTGGAAGGGTAGGGATGAGTGGGACATTTAATCTACTCCGCACGTGTTTACCATGGGTAGCAGTAGCTGGGGAGGGATATTAGAGAGATCAATCATTGCCATATTTTAGCACATTTAGTGTGTAAATGGCTGTAACATATGACGATGGGAGGAAGGTGATGGAGGTGTATTTAATCTGTCACAGACCTGTATACTGACGAGAACTGGTTCAGGGATGTGGGACAGGAGGAAGGATGGGGGACGGAGGAGCATTTAATGTGTTCGGATCTCTCACCTGTTTTTCAACCCAAGCAACGCCGAGTAAACAGCTCGTTGTGTACATAAATAATAAAACTTTTTGTATTCGGATTTTCAAATAAAAAAATATCTATATATATATGGAATTATATTTTTCTTACATACATGTTATATTTCATATTGATAACATAAATATGCAATCGATTAAATAAATCAATAAATATCAAGGTTATAAAAAGCGTGAGTTTGTAGATACATCTTAGATACTGTCACCTGCACTTCTCAATAATCACCTGAGATCATAATAGTCAAACATGGTAAAGTTTTTTTCATTATCAATGATTATTATTGTATTAATCACGATAAGAATCACAGTGACGATTAATGGTTATGGGACTAAGAGTTATTCATATAATATATAAAGTTTCATTGAAATTGGAATGTATTGATTGCTTTTTAAAAACAAAGAACTACTAAATTAACTTGTATTTACATACTTCAGTTAAATTAAATTTACAGTGATAGCAATGTAATGTATCATCTGAAAAAAATATTCGGGGTAAGCTTTAAGTGCTTATAACAAAAAACACAATTAGATATAAATGTATATAGGCAATTTAGATACTTAAAAAAGTATTAATTTAAACACTACTAGCATCATATCAGATGTCAAGTACAATCATTACGGGTTAACTTTAAAATAAATCTGATCGGCATTATGGTTATCGATAAAGAATCATTACGGGTATCAGTGCCGAAATTATTTTTGTCAAATATCATTTAAACTAAACACCATTGTACGTTCACAATGATTCCTTAGGTTCCCAATGTGATAATACGCTGCACTACCCAATAATTACTGTTAAACACTTATTAGAATCTTCAATATTGTAGAAAATTCAAAGTGATGAAACCCACCTTCCGCCATCTTGGATAACCGTATTGTACATACGGTTATCAGTGTCGGCACTGTGATTAAAGCACATGTGCTTAGAGCCAATAAAAAGTGTCTTTAGGGCCTTTTGGACAAGGTAAAAAGTTTTCTTTTAAATGCACATGTGCTAAACTTCGAACACTACGCCCACCCCCATTTTTGGTGATGAATAAGCATTGGATTTTAACTATATAGAACCACCAAGTTTCTTAACCATGGGTTCTTACGTGTTAATGTGCGGTAGTAGTCTACCTACAGCGGTCGATGAAGAGTGTACTGACTTTTGACAGTGTGTACGATGTTTTCCTTTTTATCATCAATGGTAATTATTAGTTTATATCTTTTCTAGCAATGCTGTTTTCGTATTCATCACTATCACAAGGATTTTGATAGCTTCGTAACATCATACAAACCTAATTTAATAAATATTTGAACTCCGGAAGTTCGCCATAATAAATCATACTCACGCGGTATTGTGTGTGTTAGTGTGTTTATGCCATGAATACGGAGCCCTGTTCATTACATTTGTTGTGTGGTAGGAAATGGTGACTTTGTTCTGTCAGTTGAAATTGTGTGCATTCAGAACACTAAACATTTATGATGGTGCTGAGAACATCTAAGCTATTAAAACGGTTACATATAAAGATAAACAACCTGTCTTAATTTTCCTTGTTTTCTGTTCATTTCTGCTGCTTTATCATTCAAGAATAACATCTAATCCATGTTGGTCCAAATCCAAGAGAGCAAGGAGTGGTGTGCATCTATTGATATAATTTTTGTAAAATATGATATAATGACTGAATATATCTAATTTCATATCAGGTATTTAATTGGATCAGGTTATAATGATGACTATAGTGATGAGATTGTGGATGAATCTGAAGAAGAAACATGAGATATTTAGAGAAAGCATTACCTGGTGAGTATCCACGCACATTAAAGCACATGCTTATAGCCAATAAAGTGCATTTTTGGGCCTTTTGGACAAGGTAAATCATTTCATCATCATCATCATGCTTAACTTCTCGAACACTACGCCCACCCCCATTTTTGGCGATGAATAAGCATTGATTCTGACTATATAGAACCACCAAGTTTCTTAACCATGGGTTCTTACGTGTTAATGTATGGTAGTAGTCCATTATTGATTCCCTTGACTTCTCTTAACTCTTCGTTGTGTATACCATCTTCCGTATGACAACACTCGCCACGTCTGCAGATCCCTCTGAGAGGGTGGTGAAAGCCATGGTCTCATGAATGGCCTCGGTGCAGTACGTGGACTTCGCACAGGTGCTGACAAAATGTGCATAGCCATAGTGAACAGAACAACCTACAATATTTGTGTAACTGAGGATGTTAATACCTAGTCCAGTCTGACTATACGTAGCCTACTTTATACGCTGTGGTTATGTTACAATAAAGCCGCAAACTGGAGTCGCTACACAAAGCTAATCAGTGGTGTAACCATATATGTTTGAGAAATGTTTTGAGTAAAGCATTAATGTTATAAACAAGTGCTTTTTAGTAAAAAAAATAATTTCATTAATGTTGAAATTGAATGTTAACATTTCCAATCATATAGAAATATTCTTACTCAATTGATGATAATATACATCCCACAGGTTTGTCGGAAATCTACAACGTTCGTGAGCAGAAGCAAGACAGCTGGGGTAATCTTAATTTCTTGTTAATTTTTCATTTGAGGATGTAGATAAGTGGAATTACTAATAAAAAAAAAAACATGAAGAAAAATTATTCCTTATTGGTGATGGTGTGGGTAAAAATTATGATGATGTTTATCAATCTGATGACAGTGGGGGGTGATGTGCACAAGTCATCCCCAAGTACAGGTAAAAGTTAAAAAACTCATTCAAAAGTTTACAATGTTGTTAAGTATGTAAGCATATAGCAGTTTATGTATAAAATGATCAAGGACCAAAGAGTCAAATATTAAAGTCTGTCTGCAGTGTGGACAACAATATGAAAAATGTCTATTTCACACATCTCATTTGTAGGCGAGCTATCTGGCAGCACAACGTCCAGAGCTCGGGTGCTTGCCTCCCGGTCCACTGTTAGTACTGGTGCATCAGCCAATGTGGTTACTGTCAACCCCAAGACATTACAGCTCAACAGTGTTAAGTCCACCATAGCAGCGCAGCCTAGGGCATCTGGTAGGTGGACAGAGACATACTACAGCGAAAAACACAATTACATGGTTCCCAGTGCCAATTTGACCATTTTACTATGGACTACCTAGTAGAACAAAATCATGCATTCACATTTTTGCAATTTAAATACATCTATATATAGAAACTCCCTATTAAGACCACATAGGGATGGAATACCAGTGGTATTGCTAGAGAGGTGGTCTCTTTATAGAGGTTACCAGCAGTGTTTGTTATGAACATTTACGGCGCTTTTATAGCATAGGGTTCGGCACTCACACGTGGAAACGGCACTTGTAAGTGAAATCTTTTCTTCTTCTGGGCATTACGGCCACTGGTCGGTGCTCCAAAGCAAATACGGCGCTTTGTAGCAAAGGGTCGGCACTTTCAAGTGAATACGGGCACTTGAAAGTGAAGTCTTCAATAAACAGTACTTAAACCAGACACATATGTATTTATTCGCCAACAGTGACGACTTATGACGTCACTAGAATGTTATCAATGCTTATTTATTGTTACTTGTATCAAATTTGACTTGGGCAATACTACCATATACAAACGTTAAACTTGCATATATTGTTTATAATTTTATTTTAGTGTCTATGGTATATAATTATTACTTTTCATTGTACTTTTTGGCATACTGCAATAAAATATCTTATTCTTATTCTTATTATTGATTTATATGCAACTATGACTTTGCAATATCAAATTACTGAATATATCTAATTTCATATCATGTTTTTAATTGGATCAGGTTATGATGCACATCGATTACTCCAATTTCGTTATGTTTCTGTATCCTTCAGATGCTGTCAATTACTGTACATACACACACTCCTTACGAAATCCTATAATATTGATAAATGACTATATCTTCAGAACCTGGATATGAGGGTGATGGTGTGGGTAAAGACAATCAAATTAATTGTAGCTCACCCTCATTACAGATCTCAAAGTAAAAAATAAAATCTTTTGTACAAAGTGAGATTATGCTAAGTAATTAAGTGATATGAACATATAACTCCTGTTTTGAAAAACCATCACTGGCTCCCTGTCAAGCAACGCATAATTTTCAAGATTCTAACACTTACGTTCAAATGCATTGCTGGACTTGCACCATATTACCTGTCTGAACTCCTACAACCATACTCACCACCTAGATTCCTGAGCTAATCAAATAAACCAGTGCTTACAGAATTTAGATCAAGAACCAAGTCTTATGGTGATAGAGCATTTAAAACAGCAGCACCTAAATTATGGAATAAACTTTCACTGTCCATTTGACAATCCAAAACTCTTGTATTTTTTAAATCCCAACTAAAGTACCATTTGTTCATGAAGGCCTTTAAGTGTACATGAAGATTTAGTGGAATTTATGCTATTATATAAATTGTATTGCATTCTTGCATTGTAAATAAAACACATATAAACATCGGCCTGGTTGTGTAGGAACCTGGGTATCATTGGTCTACCCCGCAAGGGGCCAAACAGTGGTAATCCTTTACATTGAGTTTAAATATTGTATCTACCTACTTATAGGCAGGCCAAGAAAAGCAAGAAAAGGCCTAAGCGTCCTTGTTCATATTGCAAAAAAATTGTTACTAACCTCAAACGACATCTTAAAAGAAATCATAAAAATGAAGAAGAAGTGAAACAATTAGAAGGTCTGACTAAAAAACAGGAGGCACTTAAAATGAAGCAGCTGCTTCATAAGGGACTATTTGAAAACAACAAAGAGGCAGCGAATGATGACGATCCAAAATATCTAGCTTATAGGGAAAGCCCTAAAAACTTGGTTATGTGTGGGCAGTGCAATATTTTCATTTCGAAGAAGAATATCTCAAGGCACAAAAAATCATGCATAGTAATGAAGGAGGCAGCAGATACAAAAAATGATAAGCCTATTGAATTAAAAAATCTTAATTACAGTTCTTTTAGAAAAAAATGGTAGAACTAATTGCTTTAAAGCAGGTAAAAAGTGGGTGTGATAGATAAAAATCTAGAAAACACAAATCCTGAAGTATACCAAAGTATACCTTGCGGATAATTAACAATAATGAATTTAATTTTGGAAAAAATGCGAAACTAAAAACATCAGGACACTGTGAATTGAAAAGTGTATTCTGATAGAATTTGTCAATAAAACTGCTCTCTCCTTACATTGGATACATTAGGATGGTTATGGTACTAAAGCATATTAACTGACCTACAACCACATGTAGTTATAATGTGCACTGTAAGATTTCTTGACTAAAATATATATATTAGAAATTATACATAATGGTCCCGTGTTCCACAGGACAGTTATTTAGGAAACATGTAGGGTTAAGTGTTTCCAAGTAATGGCAATTAACCTGAGCTCATCAAAATAAATAAATGAATCATTACTTATAAAAAATAAAAATACATGAATCAACCACTTCTGTTATTAACTATTTGATTCCATCATTGACCAATATTGACCACTGAGAGTTTTTTTTTAATAGAAATAATAGTCTCAATCGAGGTATGGAGGTTTGGGATTGTCTCTTTATGGGATCATGAGGAATGGTCTTATTATAGTCTCTTTATAGCAGTGGTCATGATTCAGAGTTCCACTATATGAATAATACATTTTCAAAGCTTGTGGCTCTCTTATTGATAATCTTGTTCTTAGACATAATTATGTACTCCCAGTCAGAGAGAAACCCATCCCATTAAGTAGTAATGGGGTGATCAAAGCTTTAAACTACATTGCTTTGGTTTTTAGGTTGGATTGTCAATTTCTGTCCTCATTGTAATGTTATATGATTCAGACATCTATACACTTTTCCCCATCTATATCTATGTCACTATTTAAAGCTGGGTTACTTTTTGAAGATCATCTCCTGTATTAGAGGTATACTCAAGCTTTAAATTATCTTTGCATCTAAATGATTGCTACATGGTTAAAATCCCTCTATTGCGTAAAATCATATTCAAAGTGCAAAGGTGAATAACATAGACAAGATGTCCTATCCACAGACATATCCCAAACCAGCTATCACTAGGTTTAAGAATCATAATCTAGGTAGATCTCTTATGAGATGACAGGTTCCTAGATAGTTCAGCTCAGCAGAGGGTTTTGTCCTGAGACCCGTGCTCGCCCTCAGGAGGAATATAATGTTTGTGTTCAGGAGCTGGTCTGCTTGCTCGGGTGCCATATAGAGCCAGGGAACGAGTCATCACCTTAGCATTAGTTCATCAATGTGGGATCTCAATGTTGCACCGTGCCAATAACCAAGTACGTGCAAGATGACTAAAACAATATGTTAAGTAGGGAACATTACCAATAGCATAAATGTATGCATGCAGTGACGGAGCTACAGCCCAAGTTATCCAAACATGAATGTTGGTAGACTTGTATTGCATCTATACTCTAGAGTCCTTATGTGATCATATCGTAAGTTCAATTTTAGTCAGTTCGCATTGTACAATATAACAAGTACGGCTTGAGGTGAGCCTCATGCTGGAGTTCAGTCTGAAAGGACGTGGCCAGACACTTAGGTTGGAGTGTCCAGTGTATTCAAATGCTGTGGCTTATCATTTATCACATACTTGGGTTACATACATGAGCCAAGTGTCTGATCAGTAAATTTTGGTATGCCAGTAGTTTAATATACGAATATAGTTTATTAGAGTATTGTACTGGAATTTGTATGGAAGGGAACACATGAGCTTGCCTTGGAAGACTATGCTTTGAAACATCTGCTGACATGTAGTTGATATTATAGAATAGATTACATCAATAAAAGGGTCTGTTTGTTACACAAAGGTAGTATTGGAACAGTGGAACTTCAGAAATTTGATGGATGAAATATATTATATTAATTACTTCACAAATAATAAAACAACCCCCTAGATAGGGCTGCACAACTACTTTGGTGTTACGGCACCAGGAATTTTTTTATGTTACAGGATACGTTCTCAAGTCTATCCACAGCTGAGACTCGAACTGTGGAACACTACCACCATAACCAAGTTCTTAAGTAAAAACATGTGCATTCCATTTCGCTATCCTTATAGAAAAAACAGAAAGCTCTTTTAATTTTGATTGGGGTTGTTTTATGATTTTCTCTTCGTGTACATGTAGCAATGACTAAATGTTACAAGCAGATGATGATTACACTGTATCTACTGAATCTGGGTGTACGTATTGACTTCAGAGATTGATGTTTCAGAACCACAGTGATAGTTTCAACTTCCATATGATCAGTAGATGTACACCTCCATAAAGAAAGCCCTTATGAGATATGATGATAACCTTCAATAAGTTCTGATGAAAATTTGTGTGTGACTAGCAGGAATAACTTTCCATCTTGAATGGAGGAATTTACCATATTCCCATGGTTTAAAACAGATGGGCTTATTACCAAAAAAACACACACTTTTTGGACCTTTTGGAAATGGAAAAAATTCCCACTTAAAAGCTCGGAGCCATAGATTCGAACACTACGCCCAGCCATCATTTTGGCAATAAATAAGCTTTGGACTTTGACCATGTATAGAATCACCAAGTTTCTTAACCTTGGGTTCTTACGTGTGAATGTACGGCACTAAATAGTACATATGCGGGTGATGATGAGTATATTGACGATGATTGTATAGTGTGAGTTGTACAAATTCTGAAGGCATAGATTTATCCATTGATAATCTTTAATACTGACAACATATAAACCAACATTTGAAACCCACCCTGCCATTCTCTTACCTCTTAATGCCACATATAATATCTATTCATAGTGAAATTTCTTTAGGGATGTGATCTTTTTCATGTGAAAATACATTTTATCTATAACAATTAGCTTGATTGGCATCAAATGTGGCATACATGTTGAATTCAATGAATTTGTCGTTTTTGTCCATTTTAGGGGTAAGCTTAGGAAAACTTACACATCTAAGTTTTGATTATGTTTCACTCTATCATAATCAATAATGCTTTACGTAGTAGGTAAGAGAAAAAGGTTTGTTATTAACAATGTTATTGCATTTTCTAAACGTTCAACTGATTAAATTTTCAACAATTTTCGATTTTAGTACGAAGACTGAGCATAATTTTAATGTAATATGGTAGTTTCTACTCATTAGATCAACAAATAATTATGCATTAACAGCAAGCATTATCTCGAAATGTAATTTAATCCATACAAAAAGGATTTTACATGATAAAATCCCTTCGATTGGCGTTAGAAAGGCATATATACTTGTTACGATGATTTTGTCACTTTTATCAATTTTAGGGGTGGGGGAAACTTAAAAGTCTACTGTTACTACATTTTTCACTGTAACATACCTTATTGTATTTCATATGAAAGGTAACAACCCGTGGACGTTTTCCAAATACATGTTTAATGCCTTTTCTCAATAATAAAGCACTAATATTGTTAACAACGTTCAAATTTTGAATGAAGTCTCAGCACAATTTTCCGTAATATGGTATTTTCTACTCATTAGATCAACAAATGATATATATTAATGGTAAACATTCTCTGGAAATGTAATGTGATCAATGCAAAAAAACATTTTATAATATATAATTACTTAGATTGGAGTTAGTAAGGCATGTTTACTCGATTTGATGATTTTGTCGTTTTTGTCAATTTAGGGGGGTTGGGAAACTTAAACCTTTACTGTTGCTACATGTTTTACTCTTACATATTCTATTGTATATCATATGAAAGATAACAACATGTGAAAGTTTTTCAAATACATAATTAATGCTTTTTCTCAATAATAAAGCACTAAAATTGTTAACAAACTTCACATTTTGAGTGAAGTCTCAGCTCATTTTTACGTAAAATGGCCAATGATTCATTGAATACGCGCCATCTTCCATGTTTAGTCAATATATTGCAACATAAAGTTATTGCAAATACTGTTTGGAATAATACATATGAGTTTGGTGTTCCTTGATTGTAAAATATGAGTTCTAGCTGTCAATTAATAGAATCTGGACTCTTGTAATTTTGAGACCTTGCAAAATCATCTAAAATTGAGTTTAAAAAATATCCGCAAGGTATATTTTGGTATACTTCTGGAAAAACATGGCAGAGATAGTGTCTAACAATGTCCCACCTTCATCTGCTTTAAAGCAATTAGTTCTACGTTAGGCCCCTGCAGGAGCTAAAATGATTCGCCTACAGATGATAGCACTCAAGAGATGCATCATGGGGTCAAGCATAACCTTCTTTATATTTTAAAAAATTCTGCAAATATATTGAAAGGAGAAGCACTGATAAAAGGAAGAGATCATGAATCGATGGCATTTGACCAATTCCTTACAGTGTTAGATCTGCAAAGTTCTAGTATCTTCACAGATGCGGGTTACAAAATAAATGAACGAAGGCAAAAGTTTTTAAGGGCACCAGAGCGGGTTGCTGATGATGAGGACATAACTACACTGAAAAATTACATATCAAAGGTCATCAAAGAAAACAGTTTTAAAAAAGTGCCTCAGATTTTGATTCCAATAAAAATGTTTTGTTGCGCGATGCAGTGTGCTCCAGACTCACCTTTTTAATGCCCGCAAGGGGTGGCGAGCCATGCCAACTAACCAATGACATGTTCAAAGATGCTATCAATGATAGATGGCTAAACCCTGATGCGATAACGAAGATCCAAGACAAACGTGAACGCCAATTATTCAATGAACTTAAAATAGCATATCAGACTGGAAAGGGCAACCATCTTGTTCCAGTTCTATTTCCACATGATACTTTACGTGGACTAGAAATATTGACCGACAACACTGTAAGAAATCTTGTGGGCGTGAATGAAGGAAATAAAATATTTTCGCGAACATCGCCAACTCATTAGATCACATGGAAGGATGGGAGGCAATAAATAAAATGTGTCTAAATGCTGGTGTCAAAAGCCAGAATTGCTAACAGCTACACGTACACGACATAGATTAGCACACAATATGCTGAACTGGATGTTCCGGAGAATGATAAACACTTTTTTTACAAGCACATGGGCCATTCTGCTGCTGTTAACGCATTGACATACCAGCAACCATTGGCAGTTATGGAAATAACGAAAGTAGGAAGGCACCTGGCACTGTTTGATGAAGGTAAAATTGTGTATTCATTGGTATTTATTTGAAGGAAGAGAAATAGTTGTTGATTCTATTTATTGACTGTCTAGTTACATCGAGTTCGAGTATATATATCCCGTGCTCGTCTAGCTCAATAGACTAGTTAGAGCGGGTTGAGGTCTAGTAGACTCATAGGCAGGAGGTCCCTGCCTTGAGTATGAGCAAAGGCGGTGCCTGATAAGTCTACCATTACAATCCCCCCCGCCAAATAAGGTACTTTTGCGTGTACAAAAGGACCTCTAGACCTCATCCCAAATTACCATCTGAGCACGATTTTAAACAAATACATACATTCAATCTTATCGTAATATATATATTGAAAAACAACTACATACTAACTGGGATATAAAATTATGCAAGATTCTAGTTAACATACTACAAATGTTCCTTATTATACTGTTGAACAACACATCAAGAATTATTTTACCGAAGAATTTGAAGCGTAAAATGAAACACATACAATTATGACATTAGTAAGCAACGTGGATCTGAAATATTAGATATTACACATGAGCCTCGTTTTGTCACAATGCATCTAGTTGTTGAACGAGTTAATCGTTTATAAGGAACGCTTGCCACTTAATCATCAATGTTATTAAGTCAAATTACATATATGGTCTACATGATCTAAATAATTTTTACAATAAACAATCATAAATGAAATGACAGAGATCAACTACCATGGTTACTACACATATATATATATATATACACAGCGCATTACATCAATCATAAATGCGTTTAATACAAGAAGCAAAAAAAAATATATGTAATGTTTATATGCACAAAAATTAATACATTAATACTTGTAAACTTAAATGAAATAAATGATGATACGCTATGTGAATAAAGATAAAAACTAATTTATGTAAAACCAATGTTCTTATTTCACAAATTCACGATAGTGTCCACAATAGCCGCTAGACGGCAACATAAATGTTTATATTGTTCACGGGTGTGCGTCGCCCTGATTGGAGGAGAGGGAGATGTAGCTGACACAGGAGGCGTGGCTTATCCTCCGTCACTATGGTATAGAAGATCCGTCTCGCAGATTTTCTGTCACTCCTTGTGAGACAGTCTCAAGTCACTATTGCATCAAAATCTTGGAATACTTATTCATCATTATGGCTGG
>JAGTTF010005769.1:53735-70906 GCA_019095985.1 Streblospio benedicti
GCTAAATATATGCCAAAAAAATGTTTTATTATAATATATTTTGATAAACAGAAGTCATTTTTTATTCATACAAAATTAAATCTGCGTACATATAGACCTATATTACAAATACAGTAATCAAACAAACTATAAGTGTATGGTGTCCTAATTCTTTAAACCTCCTCTGAATCAGATTCTGATTGTTTATCGTCAGTATCTTGTTCCACTCCAAGTTTGTACGGATTGAAGCACTCATCCCCACAAATGCAACCGCAATATACCGTGCAAGAGATTTTACCTCGATGGCAACTGCAAGTTTGTGTACTGCAAGATTTGCCCGCTGCCTTGCAGCCGCACCTTATTACATCCATTAGATTTTTCGGTGCTGGAGGATTTTCAGAAATGACTGGTACAGGAATTGCCCAGCCATACTCCGTAATATCTAAATCAGGCAGGGATTGCTTATCTGCACATTTTGCCAGTATGGTCTGCAAGTGGGCTCTTAAAATGTGTAGAAACAAATTCTCCTTTGTTGGTGGTAAGGCCATGAGCTTCAAGAGCTTCCCTGACTTACGTGTGTAGATTTGATATCTGGCCTGGTTCATGGTTGTTCCTTGTTTCTGGCCACACAGCGCACAGATGAAACTCTCTCCAGCTCGCATAAGTTCATCATGAGTGGTATTAATTTCCCCTAGAGCCGAAGAAAGTCCTAGAAACTGGCCAGCTTTCATAACCTTCAGGGCACCAACCTTAGCAATCATTTCACATGTCATAGTAGCAGCCGAGTCAAATGTGCCAGTAATTCATGTCCTCTCAGATGACACAGAAGTGTTTGTGCTTTTGGTTTATTGGATCTATAAGAGAAATATACAAGCTACTGTGCAGATGCAACGTTGCAATGGAGTTGTGTGGTCCATCAATGATACATGTGCTGTATTAGGAAGTAAATGCCTGGAACTATTAGGAATGCACTATCTAACAGGATCTGATACAACATCATATCTGTACGGCAAGGGTAAGGTTGGTGCCCTGAAGGTTGTAAGAGGTATATTATCATCGCACATGTCGTCAGATCTTTACAATGAAGCGAGAGCTTGACAAGTTGTCCATAGATGAACCACCTGAGGTCCAAGTAAAGAGACAGTCATTTAGAAAGATTTCTTGTCCTAACAATGCAAGAACTTTCGAAAAAATGCTGCTTGTAACAAGTGGCATCATTTGTCACAAGCTAAGTTCACAAGGCTGTTCATATGTTTCAGAGTTGGAATCAAATCAAGAAGAGGCTGATACACGCCTGTTATTGCACACTGCACATGTCTCTAGATCTGGGTTTCAAACTGCCATTGTTGTGGCTGATGACACAGATGTGCTGATGATGTTGATTGCCTTTCAGAAAGAAATAAGATACCTATCTATTTCAAATGTGGTACGAAGGCGAGAGTCAAATACATTGAAATCCAAAAGATTATGAATCTTCTTAGAGCTACAATCTATTTATAGCTAATGCTAAGTTAGGATTATTAATTCAATTGATAATCCTAGTGCTACTAGTGCTAAGTGATTTATTTTCGACATACAGATTCATTTGTGTCGGAAATCATGCTACATAGTCTACGCTAAGTACAAGTCGACGACCAGCGTTTTTTGTGACAAATTCGTTGGGGGTGGGGATATGTTTTTCCTCATAAAAATCCTAATATTTAAGTCACAGACTTGCAATTCATATCAATCTGCTGGGCATACCCGTGGCTATTGCGTTTGCAAACTCGCCGTTTGAATGGAGCTCCACAAAAAAAGTTATTAGTGCATGCTCCAGGCCGCGTTTTTGCATTGAGGGCACGCACCCAAAACCGTCCGTCCAGGTTAATTCCAAATAGCTCTTTCAGTTTTGCACCAATTTTGGTCATTTAAAGACCAACTTGACGCTAAGACACGCACCTACACGCACGTATCATCCACACACCACTCCGTGTATTATGTACAAAGATAAGCATAGCACAAGTCGGCGACCAGCGTTTTTTGTGGTAAATTCGTTGGGGGTGGGGATATGTTTTTCCTCAAAAATCTTAATACTTAAGTCAGAGACTTGCAATTTATATCAATCTGCTGGGCATACCATGGCTATTACGTGCGCAAACTCGCTGTCTGAATGGGCCTCCACATAAAAAGTTATTATCTCGCCAAAGTCCATGCTCCAAGCCGCGTTTTACACTGACCGCAGGCACCCAGAACCATCCGTCCAGGCTAAATTTCAAATAGCTCCTTCAGTTTTGCACCGATTTTGATCATTTAAACACCAAATCGAAGCTAAGACTCGCACCTACAGGCATTATCATCCACATACCTCTCTGTGTATTATGTAGGAAGATTTTGCACTGACCCCACGCACACGGTGACTATGACACCTTCATCATTAAATACTATGCGTTCCGCCGGCAGCCGGGTCAGGGGACTAGTGCAACCGGGCGGCGTGAGAAACCCTCCGTTTTACAGCCGGGCGGCACCTGAAACCCTCCGTGCTGTCAGGGTCAATGTTAATTTATACTAACTCGTAACCTCCGGACCGTTGCGTTTTGGGCTGCGGCCGTTAAGTTCAAAAACCGCCCCGGAATGTAATCTGCCGTATAGGGTCATAATGACTCCGGGGACGTAATTTTGACTTTGGTTCAACCCGTTTCTGAGAAATGTTTACAAACAAAGATGATCACATTCCGAGGAGATATAACGGGCGGACTGTAATTATTCCGGGACGGAAGATGAAGGGGTTAATATTCCTGGACGCTCCGGCTCCGGGCTGTAAATGTAATGGGGGTGTAAAGTCACTAATCTACCCGTCACCGTTTACCAATGAGGATCAATAGCATGATAGACAGTCTTTTTTTATATTACAGTTAAAGCTAAGCTTGCAGAAGACCGGGCTATGGAAGAGGAACCCTGGCACTGGAGGAGGAGATTCACTGCAAGAAGCAGCGACGGAGCAACTCGTTCGGCAAGTCCGTGGTGATGGCTGCCGGACGAGGTCCCCAACCCCCACAGCCGCCCCCACTCCAAGCACCATGCTACCCAAGGTGCAACAGGCCCTGCCGCCACCTCCCCATCCACAGCATGCCACAGGCATGTCCCGATGAAGATCACAGTGACCAAGAGCCCGGCAAAGGTGGAAACCACTCTGACACCATCGCAGAAGGTGAGGAGTGGCTTGCAGTTGGGACTTATAAAACTCACCCTTCAAACATTCATGTAGCACTGAATTTATAATGATGCTGAAAATGAAAGGATGTATAATTGAGATGACTTTGCAGTGACCTAACTCTTTATGCTGCAGGTGATTATTGTGTCGAGTGCAGGCCCTGGCCAACCATCACAGATCCTGCACAAGTCACTCAACATGGCAGCTGCTGCTGCATCTGGTATGCTGAACACTGCATCTTCGTCATCCACGGCACTCACAAGCATGGTGACTCAACCAAAGGTGTCTGTGCTCGTCCCCAGCAGTTCAAACACAACAGCAGGTTAGTGGATAGGGACATTCCCAAATCATTTTATTTTCAGGGATGACTGAGATACAATTATTTTTAGCCTTTTGTACCATGCTGGCCCACCAGGCCTTAGTAAATATTTTAGAGTCCAGTATGGTTTACCTAGTATATAGTATCACATACATGTATGCAGATATGTACTAGTCCTTAGACTTTAGCTACAAAGAACAAATTTTCTTGCTCTTTATTTTTTTTTCAAGTCTAAATGACTCCTGGAACAAATTTCTTTGTTGCGGCAGGTTCAAGAATTGGAGAAAATGGTAGCCTTTGTAATATTGTCACAGTGGCGACCACGTCAAATGCTGTGATGAGCATTCATCAATCTCAGCAACAGCAGCATCAGTACATCCACTCTGTAGTGCAGCACGGTAAGTACAATGTACTAGTTCATGATTCACATTAAATGTATCCTTTTTCACAGCATTTGTAACTTCAAAGAATATCCGCTTCCTGACACCCATTATATTTCACTTCTTTTTTTTTTATACCATAATCTATTTAATCTGACATTAAAGTTTATAGACTTAATGTAAGTAAAATCCCAGTTTTGAAGCGGAATACTGATTTTGATCCCTAAATACAGGTTTTGGGAACCCCTGAGTACATAATGACCAATAAGGAATTTGCGGCCCTCTCTAACCTGTGTAGTTTTCATACTGAGGAGTTTCAATACTAACATGTGTTGTAGCAGGAGGAGTCCAGCAGACTCTGACCAACACACGGGTGCGCAGACGCCTCCACACACCCCCTGTCCAAGCACCAGTGCATCGAGACATCATCGACAACCAACAGCAGGGCACCATCTACATGGGAAGCACCAGCGCTGGCCCTGTTCAACCTACACCCACAAAACTTTCAGGTCAGGGAAATGTTTGTTTTGGGCAATGTATTTTTTTACAATTGAATGTATTTGTTTTGTTAGTCATAGAATATTTTTACAGACCAATCCAGAATCTGCCTGAAATTATTTTAATTGTTTTGTATATGTTCACTAAGGTCAACTGAATGTAACTTCAATTTGAAATGTAAACATAATTTTTTTCAGAAAGCGGCGCATTTTGAAACACAAACATTTTGAAACTGAACGTTTTGTCATGTCTTTTTTCTAGATTAATCACAAAAGGTTTAAATATTTGGTCTGGGAAAATGATGAAAAAGTCTGGAAAAAGTCTGGAAATAGTAAGGAATTTTGGTGGTGAGAAAGTGTGGGAACTCTGGTTACAGTTCGTTGGCGTACATAATGATTTTTAGAGTTACCCCCCGCACACACCCCAGACATTGATTTTTTTCTTTTTTCAGACAAAGATGATGACCTCAAGGTTGTTGTGCTGAAGCAAGGTAAAATAATTTTCTTTTTTTAATTGCAGAATGATGATGATATAATGAAAAATAATCATCTTGGACTTAGAATGCTGATTATGACATATTTTGATATACGTTTTAAAGATTCCACAACATATGAAATGTGTTATGCGGGTTGATCGTAACGCAGCTTGTATGGTTGTATGCATTAGGGCCAGTGATATGACATGTTGTTAGTCTCACATGTATGTGGATTACAATACAAGGCACTAGTCATGTATGCATGTCTAACGCAGATATATATAAGCTGTGCACAACTGTAGGTCAGTGTTCATAGTATGTCGTAGTCATAGTCGTGTACTAGGTACTATGTTCCATAGTATAGAATGCAACAGCAGGTTCATTGTGATAGGCTGATGTAGCTATAGTTGTATATATGTATGTGTGTGAATGTATGACTGATGAATACGTGGGAATAAATGATTGACACAAGGATTCGTTATAACTCCCAGTCACTACGGTCTTCAGAAGAACACCCCCACGTACAACAAAATGCCTGGTAGATTACATATCATTCTCAACTACTTGTTACGAGAGAGAGAGCTTCAGGTCTGTCTTGGCTGCAAAAGAGAGACGGCAGAGAGTGCCGCACAAGCGAGCAGGAGCGGCAGGCGAAAGAGAGGCCGGCACACTGCGTGCATCTGCTTTTATAGGGCTCTGGGGGGCTCCCCACCGCCTCAAAATTGCTCCACTTACGTCACACCATCTGCTGGCTCAACCCACGGACATTGACACCTTAGGCTGTCTCTGGCTATTGCCCAAAACTGCTGGCTTGCTGGCACTAGCAGTTCTGTCTCATATTTCTTATTATCTTGACCATTTTACGGGAGTCATTCCATGACAACCCTCCTCCTCCGAAAAGTGATATCATCACTTTTTCAAAAAAATTGTGAGTCGCCACGGGCATGCCCCAAAAATGGTCAAGACCAACCACCATTCATAAAACCTTGCACAAATGCCAATGTCCCGGGTTCCTATTCTCACTTCGGCAATGACATCTTTACATAATGTAAAACACCTTTTCAAAACTATGGCCACGACACTTATTTCAAATTTCAAGCATTTCTACAGGTTGAAAGTCACACACTAGTTCATACAATCCTTTTCATAAATGCTGTGCTTTTACCTTAAGTGCCCTTACCTTAAATGCCGTGGTCCATATATTTTATCTACTTTACCTACCTAATCCAGATATCATTGCCTTATCATTACATCCTAAATAATGGATACCATTTTGCTATTTTTTTCAAAAAAACAATCAAAAACACCAACTATTTACAACACTAAATATTCGTAACCTTAAATATTTATAATACCAAATCTTGACAATAAGTTGTTAAACATACGTAAATACGACTTTACATGTGCAAATTTCAATAAATATTATGACAAATCCCTATCTTATCTTTTCTAACATCTTTAATATTAAACTCATAAGCGGTCGTATGTTAGTAATTTATACATATATATACATATGCTACTAGTGATGTCTGCCAGGTAATTCTAATGTTTGGTTCTGAAACTGCATCTATCACCAAGAAGCATTCATGGTTAGTGGTTAGTATACATTTAGTGAATATTCTATAATCTAATAATTGTCTCTTATATGTATGTCATTAAGCAACGAGAAAAATTTGAGTCTGTGACTATTTGTCCTCGTGCTGTCTTCCTTTTTTTTTCTTGCCAGGCCACAATGCGTCCATCACTGGATAGCGTCCTTGGTGTATATACCCCTAGAGTGCTCACTGCTCACGGGATCTCTAGTCCTGCCGTGTGCATTGTGGACCAGCTACCTTAGTCTTGGCTTTCCGCATACGTTATAGTTTATTTTCACCAGACTATATCACCAGCAGCATTAACTACTTGTTTGTGACATTAGGAAAACATTGAGTGTTCAGTGCTCATTAATTCTCTATAGACCTGCCACCTTTGGTCCTCTTCTTCTTTTGTACTGTTTCTTTCCTACTCATAGTCTGCTTTAGATTTGCCTTGAGAGGGTGGTTCCATCCCTTGGTGCGTGTCTGCCGTCCCGGTGCCCTGTTCCCTGATGCTGTGTTTTGTTTACCACGTTCCTTGTTGTGTGATTGTCTCAACCAATACTGCTTGCTCCTCAGCCATTGTTCATTGTCTCGTGTGTTCTGACTGTGCCCCATTTACTGACGGGGTGAGCTGTTGTTGAGAGTGGTGGCTCTACCCGGGTGCTGAGCACCTGGTTGCGTGTAATCAGAGGTCATGGGGTCATCGGGGGCGAGGTGGCACACCCGGGGCGGATCCCCCTCCCTCAGCGAAATCTGAAACTAAGTCTGGGAGTTAGCAGGTGTCTAATATTGCTTTTCTCTTTCTTTTGTTGTATCTGCCATTCATCATTTTCTCGTCACTTTTACAGTTTATTAACAAAAAAAAATAAAACCTTTACATACAAACTTCATTAAATCCTAAAAACTTACAACGAAATCTGAAAACCTTTAGCAGGTGTCTAATGTTGCTTTTCTCTTTCTTTTGTTGTATCTACAAACTTCATTAAATCCAAACTAAAATCTACACAAACATGATATTCATACTAAATACGGTATGTTGGTTATACAATGAATTTATGTACAGAATATACATTTTGCTCTCTTTGCTCTTTATACTATGGTGTTTGATCATTGATCACTTCACACTTTACATTATCCATATCATGGTGGTTGTCATAGACCACCCTCCCCTAAAGTGAAATTGCTTGCAATTTCCTAAAATCATGCCTTATGTGCGATGATGCGAAAGCACAACAAAGTTTAAGAAACCCAAATGCTAATCGAGCTACTAATAAAACTTCCGACGTTAACAAGAGGCTCCCATGATCCGCCTTATAATGCAAACAGTAATAAACAGCCATGGCCAGCTAGTAACATCTGTGAGGTCAGCAACTCGGTAATAATTTAAGCACCGTGAATCTCGTATCCTGTAGGTTATTCAAACATGTTACAAACATCGGCACCCAGGCAAATTGCCAAAGCCTAGCCTATGTGCGTCCCGTTTCATCCTAAGACTGTTCCCTCGTTAATCACACCGTAAAATGACCCCCCTACCTCTACCTGTCTAGCATATTGTAAATATATACCCAATGCTCTGTACGCTTCATATCGCTTTCCTCTATTGCCTTATTACGCTATACGTTATGCATCAAGGCTAGATGGTAGGGTCGCATCCCACAGAAGTTACTCACGCACGTACTTTGTCAGGATGTATGCAAGATCGCTGGAATGTATATAATATGCATGCCTTTAGTGCCGATGTGTGTGGTACGTTTAATTGCCTTTTGTTTGCGTTTGCCAATAGTATTGCCACTTGTTTGCCCTTTTTATTCACTCACTGTGTGCTATTATTTCAACCGATTATGCATAATGTACCACGCTCAGATGTTACCACCATGACCAATACAATTGCAAAATCCCCGTCTTTAAAAGTGCGTACATTCTAACGGCTGTTTTTTTACGACAATCAATCTTGTGAGGCCCTTTTGTTACTCGAAATTTAAAGTATGGAGCTTATCAGTCAAAATCTCCATACTTCGTATTGTTTCTGTAAAACTTTGAAGTTGTTGGTTATAGGGAGGGGATATACTTACCGACTCCTGTCTGCTTGTCTTTTGAAGATGAATGGTCCCAATAGTGAAGGTGTTTTACTACATTTATATACATATGTGTGTGTCTGTTGGTCATGACACCACTCATATTGTGTAGAGTTACAGCCATCTATGTTTTGAGCATGCGTGGCGTCCGCCAAAGCATTGCCACATAGCGGTGTGAGCTATTGGCCTTGGCAACTCCCCAACATGTTGGTCATGTTGGAAGTGATCGTGTGTGCCGCATATTTGATTATATGGCTGTTCATATGATATTGACTCTCTGAAAAACATACTTGTTCCATCAACATCCTGAAAATGAGTGCTGGGATTATTAATCATATTCATCTGTGCCACAAAAAAGAGATTCTACCAATTTAACTTATGCTTCCGAGATAGTATGGATGAGAAAAGCCATTGCAATGTAAGACTACGTGCCCTAAACATAGCATATATCTAAATACACACAAAAATACAATATCACTTAGCAATGATCATCATACGCTCAGAAGTATGGCCAAGAATCCAACTGAGTAAAGGTTTTCTGTGCCTGTAAGCAAAATGTGCCGATTAACTGCTCATGCCTGGACGACTTCCAAGTTATCTAGGCAGTTGAGATGAGTATTTCAAAGTTTGTAGGAAAATTATTGGTGAAGGTCGAAAATGAAACTCACAATACAAATCTGATTTTTACTGTTTTGTATATAGCTGTACATACACCCTCTAGTGAATGATCTTAGGTTTTTAAAATATGAAGAAGATATCCAAAATAATTATATACTGTTAATATCTAATTCCTATCTATAAGTGGGGGTATTCGTATCATGGTATGGTTAATCCTAATTATATGTTCTAAATTATCATTTCCATGGTAACATACATTGAATGCCTATCTATTCTAGCCGTCCCGCACTGTATTGTGTAGTTCATTCCGGCCGCGGCGGCGGCTGAAGTCTAAACCGAGCAGACGGCAAAAGACAAACTCGCCGCCACTGCTCCCTCAGTGTACAGTAGCAAGGCTAAACACAAGTGTGGGCTTTAAAATCTGCGTAGTTGAGTTTTTAAAAGAAAATGATGAAGGAATATATTCAAGGCTTTTTGAGGAGAACAAGTGGGAGTAAAATTTAATTAAGTACCTATATTATTTTGAAACATTCCACCATGTCACCCTCACGCAATCTCACAATATTGTGGATTAATTTGTTGGCCCAAATTTAATTCTAAAGTGTGAAAGGAACGGGAATCTGCTGTAAATGCAGCAACTATGTAAGTAACTTGTTGGCAGAGGTGTCGTGTAAACACAACTCTCTTGTGAGTTGAGTGTACCTCATTTTGACCCACAAACGCCATTGAATTCAGGGGAGCAAAAGCCATGACATACTACGCAATAGAGGTCTAGGATCGTGAATCTACTCGGCTGTGAAGTGATAAAAGATGATGGGGGAAAACCTCAAGGCTTATTATTTTCTCTTGTAATTCAAAGGGGCACTATTGGTGGTGAAAAATAAAAACAAGAACTTACATTAGTCGCCACATCATCAATCGCTGCATCTCCGCCATCTCACGGCCGTTAGGTGGCGCCGGCAGGTTCAGGCTGCCTTGCCGTGCGGGTTTGGGTGCTCTCTGCTTCGTGCCCGTGTCTACGGCCACGTCACGGCTGCTTTGTTCGCTTGGGGATGTAGCTAAGGTTTAGACCTGCCGGGAACTAACGAGCCGTGCTCTACGCATTGCCTTAATGAATGGGCTGTGAGTGTATCTTTTCAGTCGTAACAATCAAGTGCAGTTTCCATTATTTATTTGCTCTTAGTAGTTAGTTGTTGACCGCACCCTATCATATCATTCTCAACTACTTGTTACGAGAGAGAGAGCTTCAGGTCTGTGTCTTGGCTGCAAAAGAGAGACGGCAGAGAGTGCCGCACAAGCGAGCAGGAGCGGCAGGCGAAAGAGAGGCCGGCACACTGCGTGCATCTGCTTTTATAGGGCTCTGCGGACTTCCCCACCGTCTCAAAATGGCTCCACTTGCTCACGCCATCAGTTCTGTCAACCCACGGACATTGACACCTACTGACTTTTGGACAGCATTGATGTTTTCCTTTATCATCAATGGTCATTATTAGTTTATATCTTTTCTAGCAATGCTGTTTTCGTATTCATCACTGTCACAAAGGATTTTCATAGCTTGGTAACATCGTACAAACCTAATTTAATAAATATTTGAACTCCGGAAGTTTGCCATAATAAATCATACTCACGCAGTGTGTGTGTGTTAGTGTGTTTATGCCATGAATACGGAGCCCTGCTCATTACATTTGTTGTGTGGTAGGAAATGGTGACTTGTTCTGTCAGTTGAAATTGTGTGCATTCAGATCACTAAACATTTATGATGGTGCAGAGAACATCTAAGCTATTAAAAAGGTTACATATAAAGATAAACAACCTGTCTTAATTTTTCCTTGTTTTCTGTTCTATTTCTGCTGCTTTATCATTCAAAAATAAAATCTAATCCATGTTGGTCCAAATCCAAGAGAGCAAGGGAGTGGTGTGCATCTATTGATTTAATTTGGTATAATATGATATAATGACTGAATATATCATCATCATCGTCATCATCATCGGTGTTTTGATTAACGTGCAGGTGCTGGGGTAACGTCCACATCAGTGGACCCCCTTCAAATAGCTGGCTAGCCGCATGCATGGCTGTTTTGTACACCGGATCTCCATGTGTTTTCTCATGAGGATCGGTTTTGAGAGTCCCCAGTCCCTCATATCCCTCTCAGTCACCTGTTTCCATGAAGTATTGGGTCTACCGGTTCCACGTATACCAGCCACTTGCATGTCCCATGCTGTCTTGATTGCTCCGCTTGACCATACCACGTGGCCATACCAACGAAGTCTTCTCTCCTTTAGAATGAGGTCAAGGTCCTCAAGGCCGAGAAGCTTCAAAAGCTCACTTGAACTGGTGGTGGCGATGTTCTCCGGCTTCCCTTTGCAGATCTGTTTGATCATTGCCCTGTCATTGCGTTGCAAACGTTGAAAGTTTGGCTTGGTTGGGGCCATGTTTCACTAGCATGGAGCATTGCACTCCGTACACAAGTACTGTACACATGTCCCCCGCGTCTTGTGTGAGAGGTGGCGAGATGAGAACAGGCAGTAGCTCCTTAAACTTGGAAGATCGTGGAATGGAACTCACCACCTCCGTCTATGATTCAGACCGGTCTTATATGTCATAGGCAGGAGCGCTACCATTACGCTAATCTCCCAGGACGAAGTACACACACTTTGACTTCGCCTATATGCTGCGTTATGTAATCAATCACACTGTCTGACACCTGACGCTATATTTAGCTTCACCAGCCGCGCCAGCCTTGATACGACATACACTCACTGACTTTGTTGGTTGGGCGTGTAGTGATCAATGCAGGATGCATGTGTTGCTGAATCACTTTCTTTACATTGAAACTATTGCTCGTTGTTTGAACTATTGACTGGTGCATTCAGTCCTATATGGTTTTAATGTCAATAAATATATATGCCTCTACTCCCGCGGCCTCAAGCTTCCGGATTGGAATTTATTATATTCATAACAATTGTGCACTTGGTGATAAGTTTTTGAAATTTGGCGCCATGATAGATATGGGCATAAGGATTTTAAAAACCACCGGCACCAAGTTGCCACTCCTCGCGATAGGCCTGACCGCTGGAAATTCAATATGGCCGCCGCCAATGATAAGGAATGGTGTGTTTTTATTTCTATTTGGACTATGAGCATGTGTAATACCACTTTTTCAATGTTTTATTGTTCAAAAAGTTCATTTCTGATAATATTTTAACATATCTAGGTCATTTTTGATAATTTTTTAACATATCAAGGTCATTTCAAGGTCAAATCAAACATTTATCTGAAAAAACGTACTCAAATAGGGACCTAACGTGGACTGTTATCACAGTATATAGAAGGAATTCAGATTTTATACATATTCATGATATATACACACAATGTTTAGATATAAAACTGGGCACTTGCTGAAATATTTACTTTTACAAGCAAATCATCCATCGACACATCATGCTACACCTGGAGCAACATGGAATCTCATCAGCGCTAAACCACGGCTTTAGATCCGGCTACTCGTGTGAGACTCAACTGTTAATGACCTTTAATGACCTTAGTATGTCATTCGACAAAGGGCACCAGGTCGATATTGCGGTGTTAGATTTTTCAAAGGCATTTGATACCATCCCTCACAAGAAACTCTCATCCAAACTTGCATCCTATGGTATTGGCAGTCAGCTCCATGGATGGTTATCAGTCTTCCTGATGGAACACACCATGAAGGTTATCCTCGACGGCGAATGCTCCAGTGAAGTACCCGTTGAATCTGGTGTCCCGCAGGAAACGGTGTTGGGGCCACTCCAGTTTCTATGTCATATTAATGACATTGCTGATGGTTTAAGTTCACTATCAGACTGTTCGCAGATGACTGCCTGTTATACTGAGTCATTAACTCTATACAGGATCAGATAGCACTCCAGGAGGACCTTAAACGTCTCGAACTGTGGGCTGAAAGTTGGGGGATGTCTTTCAATGCCGGTAAATGTAAGATCATAATAGTTAAAGGCAAACTTTCATATTTCTATACTATTGGTGATACCATCCTACAGCATATTACCAATAGTTTGTACCTCGGCCTGGATATCGTGGATGACCTTAAATGGGATAGACACATAGGTAGGATCACTAAGAAAGCGAACTCAACACTTGGGTTCCTCCGCAGGAACCTAAGAGGTTTCCACGAAGATCAGAAACGTGTGGCTTACATAGCGTTGTTTGGGACTCTTAAACTAGAGGGAACATTGATCGCCTTGAACTCGTCCAAAGGTATGCAGCCAGATTCATGGTGAATGACTACACCTCCAAAACCCCGAGAATGTGTTACAGACATGCTAAACCGTCTTAAACTCAAACCTCTAGAGGATAGGAGGAAGAACCTAAGACTCACATTTATGTACAAGGTGGTGGAAGGGTTGGTGCCGGCAATCCCAGCACCTGATTTCCTGTTTCCAGCCAAGTCAGGACGTCGACGTATGAAGGCTAAATCATTTAGTGATTACAGCTGTTCAAACATTGTTGAGCATTCCGTACGCCTCAATAGCAAACCGTTTGTGCCCCTGAATGCTCGAACGCCTCAGTATAAGAACTCATTCTTTGTGCGAACAGTTATTGACTGGAACTCTCTCCTGGAGGAGATAATCCAGTATGAGATCGTCGATCAGTTCAAGGCTGCGATCGACTGCAGCAGTAGAGTGCACTTCCCTGCTGCCATCGCTCCTGTTCAGGACCTCAATCAGCGAGATACTTATACAGATACAGAAGTGCTGTTGATAACTTGGATGAGCCAGGCTGCTATGAAATTCAGGGGTGGGACATTCGGTAGGTTTTACCCTTCGAACCTTCGGGACACTTTAACGAACGAAGGTTCGAACGTTCGTTGATAAGTACAGTAAGTAAATATTGAACTTAGAACCCCCAGATAAAAGCTTTGAATGGCACAAAAGCCTCAAACAATAAATTCGCCTACTTCGAGCAAAATATCACATCCCGTCGGCACCAAAGAAATACGTCGGACACACGAGAAGTTAGCTTTGTGTGTTTTGTTGATTACTTATATAACCCTGTTTTGACCTTTAACCGGCGCGAGTTAGAGTTCATACAAACAGTTAAGTCAAAGACTTTGAATAGTCGGTCCGCTTCTATAAGAAAGCAATTTCTTTGAAATTCACTACTCACACGAGACATTAGCGAGGCGTGTATTCGTTGTTTGCCGACATTGCATAAAATCGTTAGACCTTTGATCAGTGTAAGTTCCACAAATTTATGATTAGGTCAAATACCTTCGTAACTTTCATTTTCACAGTAACCAGTGACCTTAAATGATCAGTGTTGTTTTAAACATCTATCACTATACAGTTAGCTAATTGGCAATAAACCCTACACGACTCAATAAAGAATGCCACAGCCTCTGCCCACTGCAATTAAGTGAATCACCGTAGGTGGTGTAACTTGTTGTTTGATCTGTGCCAGCCCCATAACAATGGCCCAGGCAAAGTGTAAAGTAATTCTTTAATTCGTAGGTACCGATAGTCACAACTATTGTTTACTGTTGTCTCTACTTACCTGTTAAATATCAGTTGCATGACAACTGGCCACCTATAACCAGCCAATAGGCTGACCGTGTAAATAAATGTGCAAGTTAGTTGATTACGTAACAAACACTTGACCTTAATTTTTTTGCCTTTGTTTCATGTTTAAACAATAGAGAATAGACGTTTTGATTTAAATGCTGTTTCTACCATGACCATTACGGTGATTATTTGACCATGCAGAAGGAAAATAAAATGAAATTAGCGTCACCACGAAGGTTCGGATATGAAAGTTACATTCGGAGGTATAGGTAGACGAACGATTATTCGAAGGTTCGAAGCTTCGCCCCACCCATACTATGAATTTCATGGATCAGCTATTACACTATATAATACTGTGTAGTTGGTATGTAGCATATGGTTTCATTTCTCTATTTTTATTTCTTTTCTGCTATTTATTCCAAAATCAAACATATATATTAAAGCTTTTCAATACAAAAGTATCCTTTTCAAAATAACTTCCTAACAACAATATTGACATTAAATCAAAAGTCTTTCTTTTTTACTAAAATTATAATATTTCATTACATCCACCCAACCATCTATTACTGCACCACTCCATCCCTCAGCCCACTACACACATGTCACGTACTCCATCTTCACATTCATTCTTAATTATTCCCAATCCCCTCTCTATAACCTCCCTATATTCTATCAACTCGATTCTTACCAATTCATTCTTGTACATAATGTACCCCCATTCTCACACTTTTATACAATCTATTATCCATTCTGTCTACAATGTACTCATACCTTCACTTTTCTCTACAATATCCCATACCACATTCAGTTCCCGCATTATGCTTCTTCTTGTAATTCCTCTAAAATGTGATCAAATGTTACCCTTCTAATTGCTGGCTGGTAATGGTCTAACTTGCTATTTAGTATGATATCTGCTTGGTCTATTGTATGTAGTATTTCAATTCCCTCCCTTTTTGCCTTTCAACGGTTTTCTATATGCTTTTATTACGTCTATTTTAAATTTTGTGTCCCTTCTGTTATTATGAATTTCTTTGTTATGTTTTGCAAATGCATTACTTCCTGTCCTATTCCTTATTGATTTTTTAGATGTTGCTGTCCCCTTTACGAATGCTGACCTCCCAGATTCCCCCTATGTACACACTCTCTATCTCTTCTTCACTGCATGTTACACTTACCTATATCCCTTCCTTGCAGCAATTGCCTCTTCCCCCATTGAATGCACTAAACATCCTTCCCTCCGTAGTTTTCTCTCTCCCTCAGTCCTGGTAACATAGAACCTATCTTCATTCCTGCCTTTTCAACCACTTTTACACTGGATATTCCTTCCATCTTCCCTTTCTCTATTACATTTCCTTTAATTTATTTGCTAGTTCGCTTTTTCGGGTTGGTGGGCAAAACATGATGGTGTCATAAGGTTTATACCACGACACTTTTGATCGTACTTTCTTTCTCTGTCTGTCTTCTCGATTGTATCCTTTTCTGTATAATGGGCACTCCCACTTTCATCTCTTGCTATCTGTTTCTCGTATCCTTCCATTCCTCTTTTGATTACCTCCAGTCCATCTTCTCTTCATAACCACTTTCTTTTCATCCTCAGACTAAATTCTGATAGATAGTATCTAGCTACCGATGGGTCTAACTTCCTGCTTGTGTTCCTTAGGATCCTGATCACTTCTTGAATTAGACATGTCTTTTTTTGTTTTATGTGGCATAGCACTATCTGCCATGATAACTCTAAAGTTAGCCATTTCTTTGCGGTAAAACCTGTATACTACTGTATCTTTAGCATTTGTACTTCTAAGTCTAGTATTGGTAACCACTTATTGACATGCATCGAAGGGGCAAACAATGTCCACTTCTATAAAAATCACAAATATTATTAGCTATTTCTTGAACTACTTTCGCTGTTCTGACATCATCTGGCACCTTTTTTATCTTCTTCCACTTTGTCTATTTCTGTCACAAGTCGTCCTCCTTCATACCTCATTCCCGGTGTCATAATCAGGGAATAGAATTACACCAGCGATCAAACAACTGTTCCTTTAGTTCTGGCAAACTCAACATAAGTTTGGTCATTTTCTTTTCCCCAATTTCTGAACCCCTACGGCGATATGCCTCAGGCACCAATTCATACCCTTTTAAAATCAAGGTCTTCACTGTATCATAGTTTGAAGCCTGATCAACCGAAAGTTGTTATAAAAAATTTCCCCTAGCCTTGCCAGATAGAACACTCTGTAAGAGCATAGTCCAATTTTCACCAGGCCCAATTCAGATTTTTTGCTACTTTTTCAAAGTGCAAAAAAGTGCTGATCAACCTCCTTGTCTTGAAATGGGGGTACCAGTCCCAACATGTTTGGTCACATCAAATTTCTTTTCTAAGGCCTCAAATTTGTCTGAATCTTGTTTTAATCTAAGTTTTTCAAGTTCTAGCTTTTCTTTTTAGTGCCTGTTGCATTTCCAATTTTTCCCTATCTGTTTGTCTTGCAGTTCTAATTTTTCCC
>JAGTTF010005769.1:71006-90674 GCA_019095985.1 Streblospio benedicti
AATATTCATTCAGTAATATGAACTTTTTAGAATGATTTTTTTTATATTAATCGAATGGATATGGTTACGATTCACAAATATTGCATGCAAATTTATTTCTAGTTGTGTAAAGTGTATTACCTTGAACGTCTGTTGATACCCAGATAATAATGTATAAAATATTGAATTCTATCATTCCGTGCAAAAATCACAGCCAATAACCCACGCTGATTGGTCAATCTCCGTGCAAAATTATGCGATGGAATGAACGCTGCGAAAAAAAAACACAGCGCTAGTCTAACCTCCTCACAATATCAATACAGCCGCTCACGTAGTAAAGGCCATGAAGGCGTGTTAATGCTGTGCGGAGTACAACAGATTAGACTAACTCCACCGCGCGCTCAAAAACTGCGGGAATTGACGTCTCCGTTATATGGCGCTCAAAAATGACTTGAATGTTGAATGTTATATGGCAATGAGAACGTTATGATATGATTTATTTTAAAAATAAAAACGAATCATACAATGCTGAATATGAAAGATGAAGAAACGTTGAAATAATGAATCAAAATGTCTTTTATTCCAAATATACATGATCTTACTATTTCACTCATATATAAATCAAACCCTACATTAATACAATAAAACATCCACAATGATCTAAAAAGCATTTACTATTACCATTTACTATTTCACACATATATAGACTACATTAATACAACTAAACCTTTACAAGGATATAAAATGCATTTACCTGAATATGAAAGATGAAGAAACGTTGAAATAATGAATCAAAATGTAATGAAAAATGTACGACAATCCGGTTTTATCAGGCTGATACTGCAATGACAGCAGTACTGCCTAACAAGACACGGATCATCGCACAATATGAATGGTGAAATGTAAATGACAACCTTTTAATATTGATGGGGCTACAAACAGCGCTACGGCCACGAGCATATGACATGTGCAGTCACATATGCCCTCTCTAAAATAAAATGTTCCCACATTTTTAAATGGACAAGAAACATGAAATACAAACACAAATACCTTGAAATATTCAATCACATACAATGAATTAAACTCAAGTGAAAATCACATTATTAGCTGAAAAGAAGTAAATGAGAACTATGAACATGTTTAAAATTAAGCATGATAATACCAAGACAATTCCACAAATCAAATCGTATCATTTAAAGGTCAGAATCATATCATTAATCACAAAATTTTAGTGAACTGAAATCTTTTGAATTTAAGAACAAAAAGCAACATACATTTATGAAAAACGGCCCCATAACACCAAGAGCCCATATTCAAAAGGTTGAGACTTGCTAAGGCAATTACCTGCCACTCAACGTGCACCAAATAGCACTCAACAACCTTAATCAATAGCCATAAATCATTATCCACAAACAAAACTAAGTCGTAATCATTTTGAGCATTGATCACATTAACATCACCAACAAAATTATCTAAACCCACATTAAAAGAATCATCAACATCTTTAGCAATAATTTCACTTCCATTATAGCCATTACTACAGATCACACTTTCAGTTTTAGCACACAAATCATTTGTTTGAAACACATTATTTTCATTAACACAACCATTACCATTCTTCTTACTTTCTTTCCATACTATGCCTTTCTTCTTTAACAGTCTCTTGGCCACTCTCCTTCCCTCTTCAACACGAATAGTTCTATGTAGCAACTCAAAATCAAAATGTCTCTTCCATTTTATGACACAAAAGCACAATCAAAGATTCATCATTGCATCCACGGAAAAAACGATTTATCAAAATGAAATCCATATCTATTTTTCTTACAATTTTGCCTTTCCTATTTACAAGTCCACAAAATTCATCCAATAATCTATTAAAAAATTCTGATGCTAATTCCCCTTCCTTTTGAAATAATGGCTTCCAACCCCTAAGCATTCTAACTAAGCTTAAAGACATTTTCACTGTACGTCAACACACAATCATTTATAGCACACAATTATACAAAATACACATGCAATAAAAAAAACAATCACAAACTAAATATATACAAACATTACAAAATATTCATAATGTTAATTTATAATAACACAGGTCAATCAAAATCAAACTGTATATCAAACTGTATGCTGTTTGGCAAACAGTACTATACTATAGTCACATGCTGTCATGATGTCCTCCTGTAAAGCAAACAACCAGCACATAATCACAAAAAGTAGAAGCCACGTTAAAGCATTCAAGTTCACAATGAATCCACGCAACATTGCCACATCACTCAAATGTTCACAAGCACTGTCACTGCCTCACTGACGCAGCGACGTAATGACTTCACAAAACTTTGAGAAGCACTAAATGACGACTTCACTTCTAATCTTGACGATATGTAGCTACACACTTTGTAAATGCAGCTTTATTATAAGGTATTCAACATGATTCACTCACTAATGTCCTTAGCCCAGGGTTGTAGAATCCTCGGCTGGACCGGTGGAGTAGCACTTCAATGATCACTTGATATACGATCTCGGTAGAACCTCCAAATGTAACAGGCCTGATAACGTCAGGTCTGGTGACTGCGAATGCTGAATATGAAAGATGAAGAAACGTTGAAATAATGAATCAAAATGTCTTTTATTCCAAATATACATGATCTTACTATTTCACTCATATATAAATCAAACCCTACATTAATACAATAAAACATCCACAATGATCTAAAAAGCATTTACTATTACCATTTACTATTTCACACATATATAGACTACATTAATACAACTAAACCTTTACAAGGATATAAAATGCATTTACCTGAATATGAAAGATGAAGAAACGTTGAAATAATGAATCAAAATGTAATGAAAAATGTACGACAATCCGGTTTTATCAGGCTGATACTGCAATGACAGCAGTACTGCCTAACAAGACACGGATCATCGCACAATATGAATGGTGAAATGTAAATGACAACCTTTTAATATTGATGGGGCTACAAACAGCGCTACGGCCACGAGCATACGACATGTCCGCATTTACAGCAGATTCCCGTTCCTTTCACACGTTAGAATTAAATTTGGGCCAACAAATTAATCCACAATATTGTGAGATTGCGTGAGGGTGACATGGTGGAATGTTTCAAAATAATATAGGTACTTAATTAAATTTTACTCCCACTTGTTCTCCTCAAAAAGCCTTGAAAATATTCCTTCATCAGTTTCTTTTTAAAAAACACAACTACCAGATTTTAAGGCCCACACTTGTGTTTAGCCTTGCTACTGTACACGTTACACTGAGGGAGCAGTGGCGGCGAGTTTGTCTTTTGCCGTCTGCTCGGTTTAGACTTCAGCCGCCGCCGCCTGAATGTAACACAATACAGTGCGTGAGTTGGCTAGAATAGATAGGCATTCAATGTATGTTACCACGGAAATGATAATTTAGAACATATAATTAGGATTAACCATACCATGATACGAATACCCCCACTTATAGATAGGAACTAGATAGAGGCCCCCTGCCCTCGAAATTTAGCAACGAACGTTTATTCCCGCCCTCAGTTTCCTTAATCAACACTCTTAATTTCTTAGAATTATATGTAGAGGACATTTTCCATAAGGTGAAAGAAACTTCATCAGCCATAACCAAATTTCTAGACAAATAAATCCATAATCCTACTGGTCTATGTTCATCACTAGGAAAATACAATTTAACTATACAGTACAGGTCCGCTTATCCGGACCCCTCGGGACCTTGATGAGATGTCCGAATTAGCGGGCATCCGGATATCACGGTGGTGACCAATAACTATTCTGATAGACCATGACATGGGCGATAGTACGAGAATCGAACAAGTATCAAACGTTTTTGGCATATTTCTGGACTTATAAGTGACAAGTAACATTACCTTCCGTTTATAATCAATATCCATTGTACACTTATCAAGATTATTATAATAATCAACACGTATCGACCTCTAGAAACAATATTTTATAAGTTTCACTATCGGTTTATTATTTTACAATAGCATAACATAATGACCATGTGCTTCTAAACATGCATTGACCGCGAACTTTTTTGCCATAACGTTCTTAAATTAATTAATATCTTGCTTATTTTTCATCGGATTTTGAAGTTAAATACATGGATTTAACGAGCAAAATGTCTAGATTACATATATGATATTTATTTTACAATCAAAACAATCCATTATCCGAAAACAACTGGTAACATATCGGCCCAATTCAAACCTATTTCTTGTTAAAGATCTAGATCTGTTACACGATTTAGTCTTTATCACCCCATAAAGGACCGGTAACGCACCTTAGATTATCAATAGAAACCAGGTGACGAGGCTAACGCTATTTGCTTCACTTGCCTATTCGAAATCGGTTTTTCCCCCTATTTATTTTTTTTCGGTGAAATCATTTTAATAGAACAGATGTCAGAGTTCGTAAAAAAAATGGAACCAGTATTTCATGTCCAGATAAGCATTAAAATCCCAAATGTGAATATGACAATAATCAATGTTTACAAGCCGCCTAAACTATCAATTGTTCACTTTATTACACATGATATCACTTTTAGAAAGCGTGCAGACAGACAGAACAATTGTCCTAGCCCCCCCGAACTATTTTTTGGTCTTTCAAGTTCTTTATTTTGCTGTAATTTATTATTCACTAGCAGATTGCAGAAAAATGCATCACATTTACAAAAAAAAATTTGGGGGGGCCCCCTGGCCCTCACACAGAAGGTGGGTGTCCCCGATCCCGCACCCTCCCCTGCGGTGCGTGCGGCAAATTAAGAACTTGAAAGACCTAAAATAGTTAAATGTCCAATAAGAATCATGAGGACAACAATCTTTTGGGATAGGTCTAATAAGATTTAGAAGATGGGTTTGACAGAAAATACACTAACAGGAATCCCACTAACTAGATGTTTCAAGGTGATTATGCCCTGTTAATTTTGCTGTAATTTATTCATTAGATTGCAGAAAAATGCATCACATTTTCAAAAAATTTCGAGGGATATCCCCCCTCCCGCACCCTCCCCGCCTGCACCGCATCATGTTATGTTCGTTGTTGACCATATTACGTTAGTGTAGATACACTAGAGACCATTAAGTATTTATGACAGGGTGGGGCAGGAGGATTTTAAAAAATTGCTGTGAAAAATATAATAGCCCCCCTCCCCCCAGGGGCCCAGGGGTAAATTTTATGAGAAAAAATTGATAGCCCGCACCTCCCCTTTAAAAGTGTGTGAAAAATTGATAGCCCCCCTCCAAACATTGTGAAAAAAGTTCATGGCCTGCCCTAAAACCCTACTACACCACCCTGTCATAAATACTGAATGGTCCGGGTCCCCTAGAATTCAATTCACATTTAATGTCAAAAGGTTCAACACGCAAGGCATCCGTTTGGGGTATAACACCAGTGTCATTATAATTAAAACTAGATAACTTTATGTATAACCGTATGAGGAATCATCGCAGACAAGTTATTTTAATCTTTACTTGAATATTTTAAGAGAATATTATAAAGTATCACCTCACAGCATGTTTTTTCAACTTAGCGGCGCCATATTGGAGCGGGCCACACACACAATTAAAACACAAATATTTTATCCACTTGCAGACATAATTAGTTGTTTACTTCTAAAATAAGATACATATTCGTGTTACCAATAAATTCACCTTTGTCATAATTTATAAATCTTTAATAAAAACACATATTTTATATTTTATATATTCTTTTTTATTTTTATTGCTGATGCGATTTGTACACTACTGGACACTGCACTCTGAATTATCATAATTTATGCAACAGTGTTTATGACTGTAGGAAACCTGAAGAGGGTTATTGCAACAACCCTCGTCTTATAAATGGCGGCCAACACCTCCGATTCAGAGATAAAAGGTGGTTCTACCATTGAATACAGATGGGCCTTATGCAGTTATTAGTAGAGATGGAACTGCCATTACCTCTATTGAGACCAAAGAATCATTTGAAATGAAATGTCCTATCCCTGGGCAAAATATTTGTAACTGATGTTTATAATGAACTTCCCATCTATTACACAAGTTTTAGTAAAATGTATTATTGTATTGTATTATATAATGTAAGTAAATGTATGATATATTACACTTTCAAGAATTTAATATTAATTTATATAAATAAAAGCATGTCATTTGCAACAACCCTCATCTTTAATTTCAACAACCCTCATCATGCAAGAATGGTACTTGTCAACAACCCCCAGCCCTCCTCTCATCTGATTACTTTTAGGCTAAGTTTTCTGTTTGTTATACTATGTACTTCTAAAACGTTCATGTGTACACAATCTACGAGCTAATACCTATCCAACTCAGCATTAAAGTTAACGTATAGTGTGTTTACTCAATAGAAAACCAAGATAATATTTTATGAATAGGTGGTGACCACCATTTTGGAGACGAGGGTTGTTCCAATAACCCTCTTCACGTTTCATGCTCATTATCATAATTTATGCATATGCTGGTTTCAAAGAATCAGCCTTAGTCAACGTGCATCGTTGTTGCATATTGTTAATATAGCCCTTTCGATAAACGATATGTTAGCAGACAGGTAGGGCGATAATAAAGAGCATTATTGTCATCTTGATCTGGGGAGTATTGGATAGATTTCTTAAAATATGTAGAATATTATGGTCTCAAAGTGTGATAATAAGAATCAGCATCAATACTTTGAATAATAGAACCTTTTAAGTGCAACCGGCTGGTGCAGGTAACAATATATTTTGATTTTTTTATGTCGATGAACTTTATCCTGCTGGTTTACTCTGATTTCCGGGTAAAACGCAGTATGTTGCTTTATTACGAGTGAAATTATAGCGTTTAAAGTATTGCAACATCGACTTAAATTCTCCCATGAAGTTAGAATTGGCCACGAACAAATGCAGAATAAAATACATATATCACAACAACGACATTACTATATTTATTTCTTAGTGATGATAAAGATTAAATGTTGTAAAATTAAAGAACTGCCAAATTTTCGGGCCTGACGTGTAATTCAATACGATTTCCACCAAAAAACAAAAATCTCGAAAATCCCTTCTAATAGAAACATATATAAATTTACTTTGAAGCAACCTCTCTACCCCGCCCCCCCCCCCCCAACCTCACTAATACAATCATTTAGCACGAACAAAGTTCGTTGCTAAATAATTAGATATTAACAGTATATAATTATTTTGGATATCTTCTTCATATTTTAAAAACCTAAGATCATTCACTAGAGGGTGTATGTACAGCTATATACAAAAACAGTAAAATCAAATTTGTATTGTGAGTTTCATTTTCGACCTTCACCAATAATTTTCCTACAAACTTTGAAATACTCATCTCAACTGCCTAGCTAACTTGGAAGTCGTCCAGGCATGAGCAGTTAATCGGCACATTTTGCTTACAGGCAGAAAACCTTTGCTCAGTTGGATTCTTGGCCATACTTCTGAGCGTATGATGATCATTGCTAAGTAATATTGTATTTTTGTTGATTTAGATATATGCTATGTTTAGGGCACGTAGTCTTACATTGCAATGGCTTTTCTCATCCATACTATCTCGGAAGCATAAGTTAAATTGGTAGAATCTCTTTTGTGATGGCACAGAACCACGCTAGTGTGCCATGCGGCAAGTAGTAATATGATTAATAATCCCAGCACTCATTTTCAGGATGTTGATGGAACAAGTATGTTTTTCAGAGAGTCAATATCATATGAACAGCCATATAATCAAATATGCGGCACACACGATCACTTCCAACATGACCAACATGTTGGGGAGTTGCCAAGGCCAATAGCTCACACCGCTATGTGGCAATGCTTTGGCGGACGCCACGCATGCTCAAAACATAGATGGCTGTAACTCTACACAATATGAGTGGTGTCATGACCAACAGACACACACATATGTATATAAATGTAGTAAAACACGTTCACTATTGGGATCATTCATCTATCTTCAAAAGACAGGCAGGCATGAGTCGGTAAGTATATCCCTCCCTATAACCACCAACTTCAAAGTTTTACAGAAACAATACGAAGTACGGAGATTTTGACTGATAAGCTCCATACTTTAAATTTCGAGTAACAACAAAAGGGCCTCACAAGTTTGATTGTCGTAAAAAAACAGCTGTTAGAATGTACAGACTTTTTAAAGACAGGGATTTTGCAATTGTATTGGTCATGGTGGTAACATCTGAGCATGGTACATTATGCATAATCGGTTGAAAAATAGCACACAGTGAGTGAATAAAAAGGGCAAACAAGTAGCAATAGTATTGGCAAACAAAAAGGCAATTAAACATACCACACACATCTGCACTAAAGGCATGCATATTATACATTTCAGCGATCTTGCATACATCCGGACAAAGAACCGGGGCCGTGAGTAACTTCTGTAGGATGCGACCCCACCATCTAGGCTTGATGCATAGCGTATAGCCTAACAAGGTAATAGAGGAAAGCGATATGAAGCGTACAGAGCATTGTGTATATATTTACAATATGCTAGACAGGTAGAGATAGGGGGCCATTTTACGGTGTGATTAACGAGGGAACAGTCTTAGGATGAAACGGGACGCACATAGGCTAGGCTTTGGCAATTTGCCTGGGTGCCGATGTTTGTAACATGTTTGAATAACCTACAGGATACGAGATTCACAGTGCTTAAATCATTACCGAGTTGCTGACCTCACAGATGTTACTAGCTGGCCATGGCTGTTTATTACTGTTTGTGTTATAAGGCGGATCATGGGAGTCTCTTGTTAACGTCGGAAGTTTTATTAGTAGCTCGATTAGCATTTGGGTTTCTTAAACTTTGTTGTGCTTTCGCATCATCGCACATATGGCATGATTTTAGGAAATTGCAAGCAATTTCACTTTAGGGGAGGGTGGTCTATGACAACCACCATGATATGGATAATGTAAAGTGTAAAGTGATCAATGATCAAACACCATAGTATGAAGAGCAAAGAGAGTAAAATGTATATTCTGTACATAAATTCATTGTATAACCAACATACCGTATTTAGTATGAATATCATGTTTGTGTAGTTTTTAGGATTTAATGAAGTTTGTATGTAAAGGTTTTATTTTTTTTTTGTTAATAAACTGTAAAAGTGACGAGAAAATGATGAATGGCAGATACAACAAAAAAAAGAAAAGCAACATTAGACACCTGCTAACTTCCAGACTTAGTTTCAGATTTCGCTGAGGGAGGGGGATCCGCCCCGGGCATGCCACCTCGCCCCGGATGACCCCATGACCTCTGATTACACGCAACCAGGTGCTCAGCACCCGGGTAGAGCCACCACTCTCAACAGCAGCTCACCCCGTCAGTAAATGGGGCACAGTCAGAACACACGATACAATGAACAATGGCTGAGGAGCAAGCAGTATTGGTTGAGACAATCACACAAGGAACGTGGTAAACAAAACACAGCATCAGGGAACAGGGCACCGGGACGGCAGACACGCATCCAGGGATGGAACCACCCTCTCAAGGCAAATCTAAAGCAGACTATGAGTAGGAAAGAAACAGTACATAAAGAAAAAGAGGACCAAAGGGTCAAAGCACGTGGCAGGTCTATAGATAATTAATGAGCACTGAACACTCAATCGGCTCCTAATGTCAGAAACAAGTAGTTAATGCTACTTGTGATATAGTCTGGTGAAAATAAACTATAATGTATGCGGAAAGGCAGGACTAAGGTCGCTGGTCCACAATGCAAACGCAGGACTAGAGATCCCGTGAGCAGTGAGCACTCTAGGGGTATAGACACCAAGGACGCTATCCAGTGATGGACGCATTGTGGCCTGGCAAGAAAAAAAAAGGAAGACAGCACAAGGACAAATACTAGGAGTCACAGACTCAAATTTTTCTCGTTACTTAATGACATACATATAAGAGACAATTATTAGATTATAGAATATTCACTAAAATGTATACTAACCACTAACCATGAATGCTTCTTGGTGATAGATGCAGTTTCAGAACCAAACATTAGAATTACCTGGCAGACATCACTAGTAGCATATGTATATATATGTATAAATTACTAACATAAGACCGCTTATGAGTTTAATATTAAAGATGTTAGGAAAGATAAGATAGGGATTTGTCATAATATTTATTGAAATTTGCACATGTAAAGTCGTATTTACGTATGTTTAACAACTTATTGTCAAGATTTGATATTATAAATATTTAAGGTTACGAATATTTAGTGTTGTAAATAGTTGGTGTTTTTGATAAAAATAGCAAAATGGTATCCATTATTTAGGATGTAATGATAAGGCAATGATATCTGGATTAGGTAGGTAGAGTAGATAATTGTATGGACCACGGCACTTAAGGTAAAAGCACAGCATTTATGAAAAGGATTGTATGAACTAGTGTGTGTCTTTCAACCTGTAGAAATGCTTGAAATTTGAAATTAATGTCGTGGGTATAGTTTTGAAAAGGTGTTTACATTATGTAAAGATGTCATTGCCGAAGTGAGAATAGGAACCCGGGACATTGGCATTTGTGCAAGGTTTTATGAATGGTGGTTGGTCTTGACCATTTTTGGGGCATGCCCGTGGCGACTCACAATTTCTTTGAAAAAGTGATGATATCACTTTTCGGAGGAGGAGGGTTGTCATGGGATGACTCCCGTAAAATGGTCAAGATAATAAGAAATATGAGACAGAACTGCTAGTGCCAGCAAGAGTGGCAGTTTTGGGCACTAGCCAGAGACAGCCTAGGTGTCAATGTCCGTGGGTTGAGCTAGGGCCAAGGATGTGACGTAGTGGAGCAATTTTGAGACGGTGGGGAAGTCCGCAGAGCCCTATAAAAGCAGATGCACGCAGTGTGCCGGCCTCTCTTTCGCCTGCCGCTCCTGCTCGCTTGTGCGGCACTCTCTGCCGTCTCTCTTTTGCAGCCAAGACACAGACCTGAAGCTCTCTCTCTCGTAACAAGTAGTTGAGAATGATATGATAGGGTGCGGTCAACAACTAACTACTAAGAGCAAATAAATGATGGAAACTGCACTTGATTGTTACGACTGAAAAGATACACTCACAGCACATTCATTAGGGCAATGCGTAGAGCATGGCACATTAGTTTCCGGCAGGTCTAAACTGTAGCTACATCCCCAAGCGTCAAAGCGGCCGTGACATGGCCGTAGACGAGGGCAAAGGCAGAAGCCCCTAACCCGCCACGGCAAGGCAGTCGGGACCTGCCGCCGACACCTAACGGCCATGAGAAGCTCAATTGATGCCACTTGTTTATTGCCACCATCTCACCAGTGAAGCCTCTTTGTCCATTTCCAAAATATCAAAGATAGCATTTTAGCATCTACTGAAGGAAACTACTGTTTATTAAATTCTCAAAATAACATTATATATCCATTTTTTAACACGGATGTGACAGAAGCTAATCTGGAACTCTACCTGTGGAATTTGGGTGGTTGTAAAAAGTAATGTAGCCTGTTCTCAATTAATCCCTCACTTCCAGTTCAGGTAAACTCTGTGCAAACAAACGCATATGCGTTGCACACAGTTTCAAGTTTAGTCTAGATTACAAAGAGGTTTTGTTTATATGTCAATACATGCGATGTTAAGCCGCATGATAGAGGATATGGCAGCCACGTGCTTTTCAGCTGCCTGTTTTGGGAGACCGTATTCATATGTTAAAAGTTTAGTAACCTTCGTAGATATATCGCTTAGAATGTGTTATATATACTCTATCCTATAACATATCAGACAGAGGTGTGATAACCATTGGCATTGCTAGCACAGATACAGGAGCGCTTCAGCTTGACCTTGTTGTTCCATTATCATGCATTCAGAACATGACAAGCTTGTAGACGTAATCTAGAACAAAACCCATGGGTTGACAGTTCTTTTGTGTTTTTCCTTATAACCTATCTTTGTGTGCAGGCTGTAGTAATGTTCTGATACTAAACAAGACTTTGTTAAAAAAATCTAGAAATTAGAAGAAAAATGCCAACATAAACAATCACATGAGTTTCAGTATATTCTAGCCTAATAAAGCCCCCCCGTACGTTGCTACATGTCCGGCAAGTATTTCAAGGAGTAATGATACTTGAATAATTCTAATTCATAATGCCATAGTAACATAGGCCATATTTAGTAATCTCGGGGATCTTATACATACATATGGTCTCATTTTTTAAAAAAATAAATAGAAAATAAAAACATGAGTTCATAGGCTGTGACATAGAAAAAGTTGTGTCAAAAATAGACAATTTCCCATGCATTTATATGGACGTGTGGCTTGTTTTCATTTAGTGGGTTCAAGATCACATGACATATAACGCAGTGGTTATATGAGAGTAATTCTTTTAACCCACAAACTTTTACAATCGATTTTTATGCGTTCTAATTGAATTTTACCTGAATCCCAAGAAGTTCTGCTTGCACAACGTTGTCATTGAAGTGCACAGCAATGGATCTTTAAAAAAAACAATCAAGACAATTACTACAAGAAAATGCCTTAAAGTTATGCTCAATATTTGCGGGCAGGTAGTATACAGTTATGACATGAAAATTTTCATATTGCATACACCATAAGCTCCAATTGATGCCACTTGTTTATTAAGCCACCATCTCACCAGTGAAGCCTCTTTGTCCATTTCCAAAATATCAAGATAGCATTTAACATCTACTAAAGGAAACTACTGTTTATTAAATTCTCAAAAATAACATTATATATCCTTTGTCCTTTCCAAAATATCAAGATAGCACTTAACATCTACTAAAGGAAACTACTGTTTATTAAATTCTCAAAAATAACATTATAAATCCATTTTTTAACACAGATGTGACAGATGTGACAGAAGCTAATCTGGAACTCTACCTGTGGAATTTGGGTGGTTGTAAAAAGTAATGTAGCCTGTTCTCAATTCCCTCACTTCCAGTTTAGGTAAACTCTGTGCAAAGAAACGATATCGTTGCACACAGTTTAGTCTAGATTACAAAGGGGTTTTGTTTATATGTCAATACGTGCGATGTTACGAAGCGCATGATAGAGGATATGGCAGCCACGCGTGCTTTTCAGCTGCCTGTTTTGGACACTGTATTCAAATGTTAAAGTTTAGTAACCTTCTGTATTGTGGTATTGTGATAAGAGGCTACAACTACACTCAGAATGGGTGAGTCTAGAGGCGAGACGATGGTGATAGCTTGTATAAGAGAGAGATGGTCGATTTATGGGCAGTGGTGTTACAGAATAAGAGGGTGCAGGGATATACCGACGGCGCCTTGGACTACTTCAATTGCATGGCCATCAAACAATTCAGCAACGAATGTGAGTTTGGAAAACATTCACTACATATAGAAACACTGCAAAAACACACTCTCACTAAATCTTACAACTCTAAAATAGAAACAATCAGGAACACATTAAGATCAATGACCTTGTCAACTGCAAGCAAAGAGCACTAATAAACATTTCGAACCTTCTCTCAAACGTGTTCGGCACAGCCACACAAGAAGAAGTAAACGACATAAAAAAAAAACAAATCAATAATCTCATAATGAATATAGACAACAACAACCATAACGTAAAAGCTTCTATGACGCCATCACAGCCCGAAAAATGCCACACAAACGCTCACGCTGTCACCTTCAACAATTACATTGACAGAAACAACAACATCGTCATGAATTTACAAAAATCGAATTAACAACATCACCAAACAATTTGGCACGTTCTACAACGACTACCTCTTTAACTTCAAGTATATTACTCTGCTGTACGCACAGTAAACCAACTATTCAACACTAATATGCGAATCATCAGCCATAACATAGCCCTAGCCACGGCAATTACACGTCAGACAGCTTCATTTAAAGCTTGATGACCCTCAATAGACACCAGATACCAACCACTTTCATTAAATATACTGACCTCCACAAGGCATTCATCACTTAGGAACCAGTTAACAAAATCTGGGCTCGTTGACTTCACAATAGAAACAAATGCAGAATATTACTACGCACATGCGCAAGCTCACGCCTTTAGCCACAAAGACTTGCTAACAATCTCAGTAAAAGTGCCAATATTTCATCACTTCACCACTTCAAAACTTTCATTCTGCAGACATACGAAATCCCCATCCACTCAGCAAATAATCAAAACAGTAACAAATCCATGTTAATCGACGACCCACCTTATGCAATAGCACTATCCCACAACAAAAATAAATACGGTTTCCTAACCCAAGCTGAGCTTATCGAATGTCAATCAAACAGAATGATCTGTTCAGCACCCCTCACAGTTTATCACAAACTATACCCGAACTGCTTCTACCAAATCTACAAAAAACGACCAATGCACATTTTCAACCATTGACTCCAACCCCACACCTTTTTGCCCTCAAAGTAGACAAATTTAAATACTTACTACACAACATCCCATCCCCTATCAGCATTTCCTATCCAGGAAAAACAAAACGTCCTCAAAACTATATCATCACATACTATAGTGACAGCTAACTGCAATTGCATAATAATAACTAATCTCTTCTCAATAACAATACAAAACTTCATGTGATCCTCTAATCGAAGTATCAATAGAATTCCCCCATCAACTTACCACAAATGGTAAAATTAGGTCTCACACAAAATGAAACTACCCTCACCAGATTCACCACTAAACAAAACCGATCCTATCACATTTTAACCCTTTAACAAATCATGCCATCACCACCTCGAATGACATCACATTAATACCCTTATACCAATTCACGGATTCTTATAGACATAATTTTCTCTGTTTTAGCAATATGGAATGTCATTCTCACTTTAACTCTACTGGCTGTATGTTACAAACTGTTAAAAACTACTATTGCTAAGCTTCATGTGCACACCCCGCGCTGAAAGTCATATACCCAAACGAAAAACCCATTGGCACAACCAAAACCAGAACCTAAAGAAAACCATACTCAACTCTACTTACTTATTATATTATCTATAGCAACCACAATTTACGTACTCAGCAAAAAACAAACATTTGGACATATATAAAATCTCCCCACACTTCAAATTTAGATTGCAATTTGTACATCAAATTCTTCACCGCCAAAATCATCATGCGCCATAAAACTAGGACACATGCCATACGACAATAGATTATCAACCATCAAAACACCATCATTCAACGATTTCAAACGTCACTTTCAAACACTTCTACCCTAAGTTACATATCGACTGGTCATCACACCTAGTACTCAAAATACATACTGATGAAATCACCATCAAATACGATTCCATTATACCCCCATCCATATCGAATATCATCAAACTCCACAGTATGAAACGATCCAAAGATGTCATTTTTTCTACTCTATAAATTATGTTAAAACAATGACATGCCACTCATTAACCTTTTACTTCCAACTAATGTATTCATCGTTACAACTTTACTACAATACAATATTTACATCGACAGCAACGGAAAAAAAGTTCATCCACATCATTCACATGAGTCTCAAGAAACTGCAACAGCTCCTCCCTGCTCAAACCGACCACAAACTCCACCCCTAAATGATGGTGGCGATGGGCAGGCCAAATTCGACCCTCAAACAAACCACACACATCATTCTCACACGCATTTCAAAACCACCTAAAATTTAAATGTAAATTCATGAACACATCTCAACCTTTAGCGGTATTTTACAGTTCATACATGTCAACTGAGGTCGGCAAAGTTGGCCTATGACGGGTGCCGACTCCACAACTGGCGTCAATACTGGCCAGCGCTGCAGACGCGGCACAAACTCCCATCAGCGCTGGCGTGACCACCCGTGACATAAACTGCTGTCAGGAGAAACAGCAGGAACCTCCAAATGTCACCCCCTCTGGTCCACGATGCCTTCAGCGTCAAGCGCATACTCTTCAACCATGCCATCGACGCTCGAGGTCTGAGTGAACTTCAACCTAAGGATTTATACACATAATTGACGATTCATGCACAAAACTATCCAGTGTATAAATACAGAAATACAAACGAACTATACGCACTTGGAAATGCCGCGTATCCCCATCATGTCGATAACAGCCGTCAATAACCGGCCGACAAGTTGAACTTTATAATCATTTGGAGAATCCAGACTAAAGGACAAAGCCATCTCAAAGTTTCAGCGACCTATGCGCAAATGACTACAACAGTACATCGAGATACAATGGAAAAGAACTTTAACCAATCAACTTTGTTGACCAATTATCCATTAGGCACGTCAGTGCTATATGCGTGTAATCATTGACCATCCCATATCCGTCGTGCGTGACGCAACCAACCACCACAGGAAGCGAACTTCGACTGGTCACTTTGTTGACTAACTTTCCAATAAAGCACGTCGTGCTATATGTGTGTTCATCACTTGTATATTCCAGTTTAATCTTTCTACCATTGCTTTTGTTCTAACTACAACAATTATAAATTATAAATGCTGTGTTTAAATTGTAGCTGTAGCACGTACTATAGAATTGATCATACTCATGTAATCGTTCTTATTAGAAAACATATGCACCGTTTCAATTTAACTCTTGAGACATAATCTTAAACTACGATATCACTAATCACCATTATCAAATTGTGAACCACGTAACTTGCAAACTAAAGTATCGTTTTTTCCCCTCTACGTACTTAATGTACACATCGTAGTAATAGCAATGATTATGTAATTCTTTATGTTTTAGCACTAGTCCATACATTGTAGACAGACTTGTATTATTATTTTGTCATATCTATCATTACATTTATGTTGCATGTTTTGCTGTAAACAAAGCATTATTTCCTTATTGTAAACTTCTTTTTATGTTTTATATAAATATTTTTTTTGCCATCTCATCTCTTTAGATAGGTTTGTCATAATACATTGTAACTTCATACATCACCATCGTTATATATTAATGTAATCACACTACCACCATTCTTTAAAACGAGAAGGTAGCAGCATATAGATATAAAGTAAAGAATGTTGTTATTGAATAAATTCACAGTATATAATTTCCAAGCTACACTTTAAAATTAATAACGTAAATTTATAAAGCAAGAAGGTTATGATGTAGTAGTGTGATAAGAGGCTACACGACTACACTCAGAATGGAGTGAGTCTAGAGACGAGACGATGGTGATAGCTTGTATAAGAGGGAGATGGTCGATTGTATAAAGGGCAGTGGTGTTACAGAATAAAGAGGGTGCAGATGCATTTAATAGTACTGTCGTTTATCATACTCTAAGGACATATTAACAATACACACTAAGTCACATCTCAATACAACAGTATATACTTTTCTACAGAGACCAATTGTAGCCATATAAATGGCGGTCACAATTAGAGTTTACACTGTCAATTTACTAACTTCCTGCGTTGTTCCTTGCTGAACATAAACTTTTAAACTTGTACCATTTAAATATTTGTTACATAAATAAATAATTGTAAATGTAGTGGTTTATAGTCATGATCAAGTCTTGCTCTCATGACTTTACAGGTGTAGAGCGCTCCCCTCTACACGCACACCTTATCCAGATAAGTGAGCTAGAGCTTCGACAGTTGTATGGTGACCCCAAATCAACAGGATCCACAGGATTTGGGGATGGCCGTTCCCCCTGCCTAAGTTTCATCGACAATGCCAAAGACCTATCTGAGAGCTAATCTCTCTGAGAAATACTTAGAGCCGAGGGACGGCGTGACATCACGAACTTCGACTCAAAGTAAGTGATGACTAGTGACGGTGAAGGGGGACGTACGTTGGTGTAGGTGTACTTCTTTTAAACCTTTCTAAACTAGCAGGGACCTGCGCCCCTGCACACCAATGGACTAATCTAGATCGTTGTTCACACAATAAGTTAATCACTTTTTGCTACTTGACACCTTAATTTTGCTTTAAGATTAGATTTATGAGCAGCAGGTAACAACATTTGAGACCCCCTTTTTCCTGCGTGAACGCCGCCTTGAACTACATAATCTGGCAGCCTCTTCCAACATCTAAATTTACTGAAGTAATTAGTAATGATTCTTTTTTCTATATCACAGCATCGACAACTGACTATAAATTCAAAGTTTTGGCTTATCAATTCATTCCTTGTCTGAATCTTGAAAAGATATGATCTCGTATTGTATCAAGTAATAATATGGAAAAAGATCAATTTGAACGTAAGAGAGCGATAATTCTATTTGTCTCTCAGATAACTATTTCGACTGTTGTTCTAATTGTGTCTTTGATCAATATAACACTGAAAGCAGAACATCCTATATGGTTTGTGCTTTTAGGAACAAGTCTAGGTTTTCTCATACCTAGTCCGAATTTAAACAAACAGTATATGACATTGACGGATATTAAGAAGCATTCAATCAATAATGGATGAGAAACGCTACATTCAAACACTATATACAAGTATACACTCGCCAGTAGCGTATTCTTCGCCAAATAAAATATATAATTACATCAGACACAAAGGAATAAAGATTGGATTAGTTAAAATAAGGAAAGCTTTGAATGAGTTGGATTCATATACAGTTTACAAGAATAACCCGAAGAGATTTCAAAGACCTCGAGTTAGAGTTCAAGCTCAATATCAACAAGTAGAAATAGATTTAATGGACGTTCGAAAATCGACTGAATTTAATGATGGAGTTAAATACTTATTTGTCGCAGTGGATATTTTGAGCAAACTCGCTTTCGTCTATCCATTGAAAACTAAAATGAGTGACGATGTTTACAAAGCTACAAAGACTTTGTTAGACAAATGGCCTTTGATTCATTCTCATCTGATAGAGGAAGTGAATTCAAATCACACACGTTTCAAGATCTCTTATCACAAAGAAATGTTCGCCACTTCTTCGCAGGAGGTTCTGGAAAATCAACCATTGTTGAATCATTCATAAGATATCTGAGATCTAGAATTACTAGATTTAAAACAGAGAATAATACACAGACTTATATTAACGCATTAGAATCTATCGTTAATTCGTACAACAATACATGTCATACTTCGACAAAATTTAAACCGTCTGAAGTAAATCATATCAATCAATTCACTGTGTATGAATACGATTTTCCGCCGCAATCTTTTTCTGCCAAACAATTGATTTTTATCACTTTGTCATTGATTAATTTATTTTTGGAGTCTCAGAAGAGGGACCATCTCTCAAATTAGTTAACATCTAAATCCATTTCTTATTTTTTTTTTCTTTTGAAAAAATTAAAAGGTCCAATTGCTCTAACAAGTTTTTTTTTTCCATTCCCCACCCTTTTTCGCCAGAAAAATTTGCCCTAAAAATAAGGTGGTCTTTTTTCATTAAACAATGAAAATTTCCATTTTGTTATTGTACCATATAATTAAATATTTCAAATTTCATATCAAAGGGAAAAGGACAACATGGTATTTTGTTAAAATTTAAAGAAAAAAATTAGTTGCTTTTAATTATTGTTAAAAAAAAAGACAGTATAATACCCAAGACTGTCAAATTTGATAGGTCCGAAAATCAGAACAATTTTTGGATTTTATGTTTAATTGCAGAATGGGTTTAAAGTTATTTTCACATTGGAAAGGTTAAAAAGGGGCAGATTATATAAAAAAATGTCAAAAGTTTGGGGTTTTTCTTCCCTAAAACATTTTTGGAAGGGCCAAAAGACCATGGGGGAAAGGT
>JAGTTF010005769.1:97139-136424 GCA_019095985.1 Streblospio benedicti
CACACTCTGTGATGTAAAGTAACAGATTTGCTAAATATCACACTTATCCCCCCCCCTCCCCGCCCAAGGATCATAATGAAGCAAGGTGTACAGAATACGGGTATGTAGGTACCTGCCCTGCATCCCCATCCACGCCAGCCATTGAAAATGTTGAAAATGCACCACATTTCACTCGAAAAAAAACACAGTGTACCCCTGCATCCCCATTTGAAAATGTTGAAAATGCCCACATTTGTAAGAGCATGGTTAAAATGCACCACATATTCTACTATTGACCACTTCGCAGAGACGTCGGGGCACGGAGAGCGTTTTGTTTTGATTTCAAATTATTGTTAAATGCCCACCCTGGAGCCTGTGGTGGCGTCTGATTTTTGAAACTAGGTGAAGATGCAGGAGCTTGCTCCGACTTTGCCACGGGTTGACCTGGACATCCCCCCTATGCCTAAAAAGAATTTCTCCCCTCGCCTAAGGTCCTGGCGTCTTAACGACCCCGAGGCTCAGTCAGAGTTCCACGAGACTTTCATCGCGGAGATATCCACTGACACTGCTAGCAGTGGTGCAACTGAGGAGATCTGGGGAAAACTGAAGTCCAGTCTTCTGAAGGTCGCAGAGGGTGTGTGTGGGTTCACTAAGAAACACAGGTGGCGAAAAAGAGACCTGGTGGTGGAACTCGACTGTCGACTGCGCAGTGAAGGAGAAGGAGGAGATGTTGGAAAGCCTGGAAGAAGGGGGCAGCAAAGAGGATTACCAGAAGGCCAAGCGTCTCGCCAAACACGCTGTCTACCTCGCAAAGTCACAGGCAGAACAAGTAGCCCTCAAAGACCCATCACCCAGCAGTTCCGACCTGTTCCGCCTGGCAAAACAGATGAGACAGCGCCAACCGTGACGTCCAAGGTGAGAAACCTGTCCGCAATGACGCCGGCAAGCTGTGTCTGGACGACAAGGCGTGCAGGATGCCTGGAGAGAGCACTATGAACGCCTCTCAAATGTAGAATTCGAGTGGGATCCCGAATCCCTCACAGAAGTCCATCCCGTGGAGGGCCCGGCACCTTACATCTCATTGGAACAGGTGTTGAAAGCAATCAAGTCAATGAAGTGTGGTAAAGCTGCTGGCACATCCCTGATCATAGCTGAGATGCTCAAAGCCTCAGGTGTAGAAGGTGCCCAGCTGATCCGCGACCTGATAGAGGCCATCATCCACTACGGGAAGATTCCTACTGACTGGGAAGAGAGCATCATTGTCTCTCTCTACAAGGGCAAGGGCGTCGCCATCGGCGCGAAACTACCGAGGCCTCAAGCTACTCGAGCAGGTCATGAAGGTGCTAGAACGCGTCGCGGAGAGAGCATTCTCCGTCAACAAGTGCACATAAATGACATGCAGTTCGGTTTCATGCCCGGCCGTGGTACAACCGACGCCATATTTATTGTGCGCCAGCTACAGGAAAAGTTTCTCGCCGCAAACAAGCCGTTGTACATGGCGTTTGTCGACCTGGAAAAGGCCTTTGATCGTGTCCCCAGACGTGTCATCTGGTGGGCCCTCCATAAGCTCGGAGTCGAGGAGTGGCTAGTACTACTCATCCAGAGTATGTACGACAATGCCAGAAGCAGGGTGCGGGTTGGTCGCAACCTAAGTGACGAATTCAGCGTAAGAGTGGGAGTGCATCAAGGCTCATGTCTAAGTCCCCTGCTGTTCATCACTGTGCTGGAGGCACTCTCCCAAAGTTCCGCACGGGTTGCCCATGGGAAGATCTGTGCGCTGATGACCTGGTCATCATCTCCGACTTCGCTGGAGGAACTTCAAGCCAAGTTGGCACTCTGGAAGACTGGCATGGAAGCCAAAGGGCTCCGGGTCAACATGGGGAAAACCAAGATCATGATATCAGGGCCGGGACTTAACGTGCTCCAGAAAACCGGCAAACACCCCTGTGCTGTGTGCCTCAGAGGAGTCGGCACAAATTCCATCCTCTGTACTGGCTGCTCCTGTTGGGTCCACAAGAAATGCAGTGGCATCACTGGCATATTGCTCCCCGACCCCACCTTCCGGTGTAACAGGTGCAGTGGTCTGGCTAGACCAATAGACAGCAGACCTATGACTGAAGTGACAGTCGGCACAGAAAGACTGGAGGTGGTCCCATCCTTCTGTTACCTCGGGGACACCCTGTCCTCTGGCGGCGGTTGTGAGCTTGCTTCCATCACTAGATGTCGCACAGCCTGGGGCAAATTCAATGAGCTCCTGCCCATCCTCACCTCTCGCTCTATCCCCATCACTTCGAGAGGACTTGTATACAACTCTTGTGTCAGGAGCATCATGCTGTATGCAAGTGAGACCTGGGCCCCGACCTCTTCTGTTCTGCATCGACTGCAACGCAATGACCGGGCCATGATCCGCTGGATGTGCGGCGTCACCACCAAGGATCAGGCCAGCTCTCAAGACCTACTCGGTAGGCTGCAACTGGATGACATAGTGAAGGTGCTCCGCACAAGGCGACTCAGATGGCACGGCCACATCGGCGCAGTAATGGCTGGCTAAGAAGAGTACAGGACATTGACCCCGGTGGAGGCCGAAGCCGTGGCCGCCCAAATAAGACATGGGCGGAAGTGGTCCGCGCGGATCAGCTGGCGCTGGGTATGGCTGAGACCCACCCTTCCGACAGGACAGCTTGGAGTGGTACACTAAGAAGTGCCGTCAGACTGGACCCACCCCTGCTTCAGGGATTAAATTAGTCCAGTTTAAACTAAACATGGATGATGATGATGATGATGATGATGATGATGATGATGATGATGATGATGATGATGATGATGATGATGATGATGATGATGATGATGATGATGATGATGATGATGATGATGATGATGATGATGATGATGATGATGATGATGAACACCTATTACAACAGTCCTGTAAAACCAGGGAAGTTTGATGATGTTTTGTATGATAATGTTTGGCGTATTACCATATATATCGCATATGTCTGAACGACAATTCCGTGGTGTGGTTTATCTTTTTTCCAGCTCTAGTATTAAAGCAGTTAATACCAGAAAACTGACTACTCAAGTCGCAGTTGTCATGCGCATGTGCAATCCACGGCGTGCTTGGTTGCCATTTTGGCAAACCTAGAATCTAAGAAATGAATAAAACACACGACTAAAATCCTTGTTAAAATCCGCTTCCGATCCATATAATGGACATGACAGTTCGACAGAACAATCGCATTTATTTAGTAACGTACTTTCAACAACGTCACGTGATTTCTCATAATACCAGCAAGTGCAAGTGCATTCAGACTTTTAGAAGTTCGGTACTGTTTAAGAATGTCATTTTTTATTGCAAACAAATGTTTGAAGGTTTATATACCAATAGAAAAGGTGAAAAGTGCTTTAAAATTCCATCGTTCGAATGGAGGGATGTTTTTCAGTGACCAATAACCAGTCTGCTGGACAACGTTATTTAAGTTATGACACGGCAGCATGAGGAAGATGGAACAAAGATTATTTGGAAATAAATCAAAACTTAATACTCTAGAAAACGATGACATACTTTTGCTACTTTTTAGAAAGGTTTGTACGGGAGATACCATTTTTATTTTGTAAAACTGCCATCACAAATCTGACCTATTTCCAAAGCATTTGAGGGCTTTTGAGAAGGGAAGACGATTATTCTATCAAAATGTCTTTTTTCTTGTTTAATACCAGAATACATTTAATAACATTTATTGCATGATGTTCACAAAATCAATGCTATTGAACTGCCAAAAGTGACCCCTGACCTTCATACTTGGACTTTAAATATACAAGAAACTAACAAGCTGACGTTTTGAAAACAAAAATTAAAGTTAATTAAAGGAGGTCTTTGAAAATTCAAGTCTGCCCCTATGAAATTGGCCATTTGAAGTTGCTTTACGCTGTTTACAACCTTGAATTAAGCAAAATCTAATATAAAACAAAAGTAGGGCAAAATCTAATTAGGTCTTGACATATACCGAGCGATGATTATCTAGTTTTGTTTGATTTGTCAAACAGTCAATGCTAATCTTTGTACACAAGTTTGAATTTAATAAAATTCAGCATGAAAACACACATAACGTCCTCAAAAATTGGCCAAAGTACACTAAAATCTAATCAGGTCTTGACATATACCCATCAATGGCAATTGCTTCAATAGTTTTTCCTCAACTTTGCTCACAACCCCCAAAAAATGATAAAACTAGCCGGGACATTTTTGGCCCCAAAAAAAGTGCTCCTGGATCAATCCCTCTTAGGTCAGAATATTGTAGAAGTGCAACACATCTAAGGGAATGATCATAAATAATGATACAGTAAATGTCCTTGAAGAACGGAACCCACTTTGCAGTCCCCGAATTCCTTCCGTTGGAGATGGTTTCAGCTGATTAGTGATGATCTGACCATAATATTCTCGTGTACCATCGGCATCCATTATCGCTCAGTCATGAGCTTACTTACTGAATCCTGCTTGATACAACGAGTGCATTTTTCCGTTTGTCAGTAGCAGTTCTATGATTAATAGATGTATATTCCGTTGGCAGTTTATTACAAACATAATCTTTTGTATGTTGTCCATAAAAACAAAAATTACAGTTAAATTTTCCCTTTGTTATTTTTTTCAATATGGCGCTTCCGTTCTACAGTGCATGCGCATAATTAATGGATTGTTGTTAACCTCACTAAACCGCATTTTTATTGCACATCGGTGAGTGCAAGCACCATAGAATCTAGATGATCGAGACTACGTGTTTGTTACGACAGGTGTTATTTAAATAGACTGCGCACCTGCTACAAGTGAGTCCGAGTCTCATATCGGAACTCTGCTGTGATTGGCCGGTTAGAGTGTTTATCTCTTCACACTTACGACATAACGAAACCACGTGTGGTAGCTTTTAAATGGCTCACAGGACAAAGAAAATTCCGTTGTTTTAGTCTAAAATGCCTTCCGTTGTCCGTTGCTAATGAATTTCAGTTGATCACTCAAATATTTAACAAATCTATATAAGGAAAAAATGTTAATGCACAGCAATTCCTTCCGCTAAGGTATTTTCAGGTAGAACACTGCTCGTTTTTTGGGGACTTTTACTGTACCAGGGTGGTTGTCTATTTTTGGGGGCTCAAAGAAAAGTTCAGTGGCTATAATGTTTAGATAATTAAATTTTAATGCAACACCCCCATTCAATCAATTTATAAAGTTGCTGTTAACCAGACCCCACTTATCACAGCTTGTGTCTATACAATTCATTGCATTTCTGGACAATTGCTAACAGAATATATTTAAAAAAAATATCGTTAAAAAAAAAAAATTATGGGCCCAACAGTATAATATCTGAGAATGTTCACGACCTCCCCACCTTTTAAATACGCCCCTATATCATTATTTATGATCGCTCCTTAATCAGAATGAAAGTTATGAAAAATTTGATTTTGGTAACTAGTGTAGAAATTTCCAGACGATAAAAGACTTAGGAAATTGGCTAAATTTTGCACTTTTTGGTATTACCCTTTTTGATAGACATGTGTACATGATTCTTATGTACACAAATGAAGAATAACTTGCAAAACAAACTCAAAATTTTTGTTTTTCTAAATGTGATTTTTTTTTAACCGAAAAGTACAAAGTTTAGGTATATATATAAAAGTTACAGGAAACATGCTTATTTCAAAGAAAAGGAGTCTTCATCTAATGATAATAATATAGGTCCCCCCCAGCATTCAAATCTCGAAATTTCTTATCTATAAATGTTATAAAGTAATTTTCATTTTGATATGAGTAATAATATAAGCATATAAGATTTTGGTAGTGACCTACAATCACAATACAAGCTTATGTAAAAAGTTTATTTTGACATTAAAATGAAGATATTAAGGCTGGGGTGACTCAGGTAAATGTTAGTAGATGAAGCCCCCTTTATTTGAAATAGGTATATTGTCTCTAACTTTCTATTTATGTACCTAAAGTTTTGTGCACATTTCTATCAAATAATGGGCAAACCATTAGCAATCTAGGAGGGGGCGTCACAAAAATTTGGAAAAAAATTGTTTGTTTCTTAAAGTGTCATGAAAAAAATTGTTTGTTTGTGAAACCAAGGGGGGAAAATTGTTTGCTTCCCCATTTTTAGTGAAAAAAAAATGTTAGACTTGTGTCGCGATTTTACTTTTTTCTTTTAATCCATCTATTTCACCCATTTTTCTCATATCAAAATAAATCTCATTTTTTATAATACAATATTTTGTTTAAGGCATTAATAATTAGGTCAAACTGTTTATTATGAAATCTACACTATCTTTAAAATCAGTATATAAGAATTTGAAAGAAGCTTACAATTTAATAATACAATAGATATTTTTCATCTGCTGTTGGAAATAATAGTGTCATATATTAGTCATCATTGTATAGTGTTCTTTTAATTCAAACAATATTAGTAGAGCTAAAACTCCTGACAAGCTTCAATTTTTTTTTTTGACGAAAAACATTTAAATCTGTGTCACAACAATTCAAAATCAAAGAAAAAACTTGAAGCTACGCCTGGTTGTCACTATTATAATATTCTGAAGGATACATTTGATCAGTATTATATTAGGCATGATAAAGGCATTGAGGCTGTGAAACATATGGGCAGAATTCCAGCCCCAGTACCAGATCTTACAACCAAAGATGAATTAGGAAAGTGGCATTATCACACTCCCTGAAACCCTCCCTGATGAATTCAAATGTGTAACAAAAAGTCAGTTGAAGCTTTTTGTCCCCGAGTTCAGTTGAAACAACTGATAAATGAAGTTGGAACACCTAAACTGGAAACAGAAGTAAAAATGATGGAACGATTGAAATCAAAGACACAAATGAAAACTACAATAAAATCAAACAGTTACCTTCATTCATTGAAATTACAAAGGTACTGATCTGAAAGAAATTGCAGAGAAAGAAGTTGATACTGGCATGATGAGGATGCTAAAAAGTGAAAAGAGACATTCGGATGATGATGCTCTCAAATCATTTTCCTACAAGATCCAAAAAAAGCAGAGCCTTAAGTTGACTATTCAAAGATATTCAACTCCCCCTGCACTTCCTTGGAATGGATGGTACAATGATACAGAATTCACTAATGCTTGTACCATAGATAACATGCTCTGTGCCTTTCATCTCATTCAGGTAGAAAACAAAGAATTCTCTAACTTTATGAAAGACAGTGATGTTGAAGTGAATATGATTTTACATACTATTCATGAATGTTTTGATAACAAAAACTGGAGTGAAGGGAAACATGTACGGATCAGTCAAGTACTTAAACTTCCAATGAATGACAAAGTTGATCTTGTAGGTGGGGAGGATGTTTTCTTCTTCAATCATGTCAAACAGGGACAAGCTACAATGTTTAAAAGTGTATGCTCTCATGATGACTGCCTCGAGAAAGTCTCACTGAACGTCAATTATGTTTTGAGTTTTTCACAGCCATCTACATGTAACTCAGTGAAGAATCTTCAAGATGAAATGAATGGGTTGATAGCAAATGAAAAGCATGTACCTTGCAACAAACGCAATTGCCAAGGAACAAGGAAATATCATAACAGACAATTTGTGTCAGGATCAGTGCAAAGGTACTTTGGACTAGAGTTGTCCCCATGGGCAGCAGACCTTCCCCCTAACACTCACAGTAGCAGGCCATATCTATCATCTGAGAGCGGCAACATATGGAAATGGTCATCATTTCAATGCATCTCTCATTCAAAGGAAGATGATATTCACATGATGGTTTCAGAGAGTATCATTTGCCAGGAAATGCTATTAAAAGATTGCCAAAGCCACAAATACCAAGGCACTATTACCCAGATTTCTATTTGTATGCCTTGAGTTAAATCCTGTCTTGACCCACCTTCAACAAGTCAGAATGGACAGACTGATATAAAATGGAAAATGTGTGATAAATGCTACAGTACATGTGTGTTTGCCATTTAACACCTATTGAAATTTCTATTCCTAGATGGAATATTTTTTCTCTGTAGAAATTAGTACTATTACAAATAAATGCATCACGATAAATGATCACTTGTTTTATCACATTCATACAGATAGACAAAGAAAGCTTTGATACATATACAGATGAATAATATAATAATGACAAGTCATAGCACGGGCCAGCAGGTTGCTAAACATTACTTCTCATTTGTATAATATATTTAGACATTGTCATAAAAATGTAAACTTAAAAAACTTGACATGGTGAGCGCATAGTGATTCAATATTCAAAAGAAAATAATATTTCAGATAAACTTTAATGCAACATATACAGTTATCATTCTCTTATGGCTGTCGATTATTTTGTACATAACAGTGACTATCATCGGTAGTCACAGGTGTTTGTGGGTTTGGCGACCCTGGATATTCTAAATTTAGAATACGTCCCTATGAAAGAAGTTAGTCTGAACTGCGTGGGGTGAATTTGAACTCCAATGCAATGGAAAAGAAACGGCGATGTTTACGTTGATTCATTACATAGCCTCCAGTTTAACCAGACAGAGCCTGGTCCAGTTGACACATTTGGTTTGTAATCCGAGATGGCGGCCAGTTTATGTAAGACGTTCAGAGATATGCAGGGCACGTTATTGTTTGGAGGGTTGACGCTTTTAAGGAACACGTTGAACGCTGTGTCCTACTTGAACGCTGCACGTTTTACGCTAGTCGCTCTGTATTCTCGTAAAAATGCCGCCATTAACATTATTGTAAACAAGCTAGATATTTTTGGTGATCTGAATTTCGGGCATTTTAGTATATACGTGTATTGTTAGTACGTATACAATGTGTCGAATAAAATATATTGTAATCAAAATATCATGGGATCATTCATAATACCTAGATATGGAACCCAATTGACGTTATTAGGAAGGAAGGAAAGAATCGAATTGGCAGTCTGTTGTCAACATCAAGCTGTCAATCACACGTCACGTACAAAAATAGCCTCGCTCAACCAGACTCTCTATTGCATGAAATGAGCGCCGCCATTACAGAGTCTGGTTGATCGAGACTACGTACAAAAGGGACTAGTCCGTGAGCCACATTCTCTTATAGTTACTTTGGTGGAAGTGGGCGTGGCATCATGAAATAATAACGCTCTTTTCTGAAAATATTTCCGGGACTTTGCGGGAGTGAACTCTACATTAAAGGCCGTGCCTGCCGGCCCGTATAAAATTCTGTTATGTAATAGGCCCTCATTAATAATACTCACCTGTGTGCATATAAATGAAGAAAAATTTGCATATCTGATTGTTAAAAATGTTTGTTTCTACTTCATGTGTAAAAAAAAGTTTGATCAAGCTGTGACCGTGAAAAAAAATTGCATGATTCCACCAGAAAATTGTGACACCCCCCTAGATTGATAACGGTCTGCCCCTAATCACATCAAATTATTTTTTTAAGAAAAATATATTATGAGCTTAGTAAAGAAAGCTACCAACCACTAGTGTATATGGTCTGTATATTACTGGTGCATGTAGTATCTTACACATCCCTCAGTAAATGGAAATGGTCAAAAAATTAAGTGAGCTTCCCCACAAAGTGATATAATAAAAGTAACCTTCATAAAGAAAGGTGAAAAATTAACTCAGATGCTTCTTTTTGTTTGTCTCGAAACCATGTTTTTGAGAGACATTTTGATTCATCAAGCTTTGGTGGCAAAGTGCGTAGGATGTTGTTATGCACCTCGTTTTTGCGTTGAGTCACATGCTGGGTGGAATTCTCAGTCACGTGCAGAAGTTTTGTCAACACAGGGGGGACCACCTTGCCTTCGTTCAGGTTGAGTCTAGACTTGCATCACGCACGTCTTAAGGCCTTCAACTTTTTCTCAGCAACATCCTCCACACTTTGCAACCAAAGCTTGATGAAGAAAAAATGTCATTCCAAAAACGTTAGCTAAGACAAGCGAAAAAGCATCTGAGTAGGGTTTTTCACACTCTGAGTATCAGATGTCAACACAAATTGACCTCTGAAATGTGTAGCTGCCAGTGAGTGGATTAACAAAATTTATGTGACCTGTTTAAATACTGCAACCTGATTGGTTGAACCCGCCACCCAACAACATGATTGGTTGAACCCGCCACACCCATCTGATACTTAGTTGTGATTGGTCACTTGACCTCATTTATATTCATCACCTGCCAGTGATGATTATAGAATAACAGCCTGTGATTGGTCAGAATTTTTAACGAGAATAGTTGTGTCAGAGGTCACTTCAGTACATTTGATACTCAGAGTGGGTTTTCACCTTTCTTTATGATGAATCCAGATGTTAAGAAATCTTTACTAAAATAACTAAAAAAAAAATAACTTTGTATATGAAGAAACAGTATTGTTAATGATCCCTAAAAAAATCATCTGGACTGTTTTTATGTAACTTCTTGTTTTTGCATATTCTACATAAATTGTATTTAAAATTGTTATGCATAGTTCTTCATTCCTAATCATTTTAAAACAGCACTTGTTGAAAACCACCCGCACAAAAGAAAATTACATGCGAAAACATAAAAAAAATGCTGATATGTACAAATTCGATAAAAATAAGACGTAAAAAAGGAATGTAAAAATAACACCAACAGAGTAAGCCCTACTACTTACATAGTTATGATGATTGGTCCCCAGTTGTGTTTTTTTTGGAATGATGGGTTCATGCGTACTGAAAAAAAATGAAAAAAGAGTTTACAAATAAATTGTTTCATCACATTTAAACTTACAATTAATACATAATATAGTTGAACCCATTCATCTCATGCTCTAATAAAAAGGCATACATATGAATAACTCAAACAGCCATTCCTCTTCATGAGTGAATGAATGTACATGGTATCGCACCAAACAAACAAATTGAATACTGCTGTGAGTTATCATTGTTAGATGTATTAACCTTACTTACTTCAATAATTACTAAAAAAATGCATTTTAAAATGATTTACATTATGACTTGTTATTACAGTATATGGTAAAGCCTAAAATAAGCTCAAATTTACCACAATAGATAACTTATTTTATGCTTTATTCATGGTTTGCAACAGAACTAGCGTATCCAATGAATTACTTGAGCCACTAAGATGTCCACCCAAACATCACTTACTCGGGTGGCAGAGAATCAATGTGCACTTCCTTGCTCTTCATAGCGTAGTTGAATAGTCGATGTCACTAGAAAAATTTCTCGCATGGAACATATTTCAGAAACAACATCACTTTAACTAAAAACACGTAGTCAAATAGAATCTAAATGTCGTCAGTTTGGTGATCAGTTTCCCCGATAAGGCCATTTTGAAATCGGTGAAATACAAGAGAATGTACACAAATGTAAAATAAGGTTGGGAGGGTAATATATTGATGCTAAATGGCAAGCTTGGTGATGATCGGACATAAACTGTTCCCAGGAGACAGCAAACATAAATTCGTAATTTTTTTTAAAACACTTCATAACTTTGTCCAAAAAAGGCCATAGTACCCCACAATCAAGTCCAGATGGGAGAGTAGTACATTGAAGGTAAATATCAAATGAGTGGTGGTGAAGATAAGAACAAAGAAAACCTTCTTTTCAGTAACGTGGATTACATGACTGGGGGGAGTATACGTATTTTTGTTAATGTTGCATTCACAAGATGGCGTCGTCACGTTTCCAACAAGCTATCATTTCCTATGGTTTGACAAATGGAATTACGACTATTTGGAGGTTGAAGTTTGCAGTGTAAAATGCATTTTTGATGGAAAAGTAATCGTTCTTTGTAATAAAATTACAATATTGTCATTATCATGTATATTGTGCACGAAAATAACACCGAAATTTCAAGTTCAGGCGTTTGTTGTTCACACGCGAAAAGTGAACCAAAATTTAATCATGAGTATTTGCAACTGATATTCTCGGGCAAAGGTGGGGTTTGTTTTGTAGGATGTTTATGAAATGTTTGTCATAAAAATGTACAGAACAATTTCATACTTTTTTCTTATAAGCAGACTGGGGGCCCATAATGTAAAAATGCCATTTACATTAACTCTTAACACTGATTCACCTGAAGAAAAATTTCAGTTGTCATATTATATGGCTTCATAAGAAAAAACTAACTCCCAGAAAAGAAGTGTTTTTTCTTTCAAAGTTTCATTGCACAAATAACCTTCCAACCCTTCAATTTTAGACCAAAACTTCATAATTTCAGACTCAGAAAGTTTAACTCAAATTTGGACTATGCATGTTTGCCACATATAACCCCCTTCAACTGACAATTCAATTTAGACCCAAAACCTCATAATTTCAATACTAGAATGCAAATTTGTTGTGCATGTTGGCCAACCCACCCCCTGGTCATCCCACCAACCTGACAATCCCACAGGGGAAAAGTCAAGTGTTCAAACATTCTTTTTTGTAATGCTGTTTTGCATTTTGAAACTATATAAAACCTTTCATTACAGACATAAAAACTTCATAATTTCAGATAGTTCTCAGAAAGGTCATTTGCACAAATATGGGAACCCACATTCTAAAGGCTACAGATAGTTCTTTTTAAAAAGTTTCAGAAAGAAGTCATTACTATCACATATAACCTTCCAAAGACACTTCCAATTTAGACCCAAAACCTCATAATTTCAGATACTAGAAGCAACTTTGTTGTGCATGTTGGCCAACCCACCCCCTCCCCCACCCCACCAACCTGACAATCCCACAGGGAAAAGTCAAAGTGTTGTAACATTTTGTAATTCTGTAATGCATTTTTTCTATATGTTTCATTGCGACAATGAAATTGTGTGGTCATCGCTTAAAACCTTTCAAGTTACAGACATAAAAACTTGACAATTTCAGATAGTTCTTTTTTCTTTCAAAGTTTGCACAAATATGGGAACCCTACAATTACAGACAAAGACTTCATAAGAAAAGACTCAGAAAGAACTCATTGCTATCGCCTCGCACATATACTCTTCAACTGACACTTCCAACTTAGACCAAAAACCTCATAATTTCAGATACTGGAAGCAAATTTGTTGTGCATGTTGGCCAACCCACCCCCCCCCCCACCCCAAAACTGACAATCCCACAGGGAAAAGTCAAGTGTTGAAACATGGGAATTCTGTAATGCATTTTCTATATGTTTCATTGCGACAATGAAACTGTGTGGTCATCGCTTAAAACCTTTCAAGTTACAGACATAAAAACTTGACAATTTCAGATAGTTCTTTTTTCTTTCAAAGTTTGCACAAATATGGGAACCCTACAATTACAGACAAAGACTTCATAAGAAAAGACTCAGAAAGAAGTCATTGCTATCGCCCCTCGCACATATAACCTTCCACTGACACTTCCAATTTAGACCCAAAACCTCATAATTTCAGATACTAGAAGCAAATTTGTTGTGCATGTTGGCCAACCCACCCCCCTCCCCCCACCCCACCAAACTGACAATCCCACAGGGAAAAGTCAAGTGTTGAAACATGGGAATTCTGTAATGCATTTTGTATATGTTTCATTGCGGCAATGAAATTGTGTGGTCATCGCTTAAAACCTTTCAAAGTTACAGACATAAAAACTTGACAATTTCAGATAGTTCTTTTTTTTCAAAGTTTGCACAAATATGGGAACCCTACAATTACAGACCAAGACTTCATAAGAAAAGACTCAGAAAGAACTCATTGCTATCGCTCCTCGCACATATACTCTTCAAATGACACTTCCAACTTAGACCAAAAACCTCATAATTTCAGATACTAGAAGCAAATTTGTTGTGCATGTTGGCCAACCCCCGCCCCACCCCACCAACCTGACAATCCCACAGGGAAAAGTCAAGTGTTCAAACATGGGAATTCTGTAATGCATTTTGTATATGTTTCATTGCGGCAATGAAATTGTGTGGTCATCGCTTAAAACCTTTCAAGTTACAGACATAAAAACTTGACAATTTCAGATAGTTCTTTTTTTTTCAAAGTTTGCACAAATATGGGAACCCTACGATTACAGACCAAGGCTTCATAAGAAAAGACTCAGAAAAGAAGTCATTGCTATCGCCCTCGCACATATAACCTTCCACTGACACTTCCAATTTAGACCCAAAACCTCATAATTTCAGATACTGGAAGCAAATTTGTTGTGCATGTTGGCCAACCCACCCCCCCCACCCCACCAAACTGACAATCCCACAGGGAAAAGTCAAGTGTTGAAACATGGGAATTCTGTAATGCATTTTGTATATGTTTCATTGCGGCAATGAAATTGTGTGGTCATCGCTTAAAACCTTTTCAAGTTACAGACATAAAAACTTGACAATTTCAGATAGTTCTTTTTTTTTTCAAAGTTTGCACAAATATAGAACCCCACGATTACAGACCAAGACTTCATAAGAAGTAAATTTATATATGTTTCTATTAGAAGGGATTTTCGAGATTTTTGTTTTTGGTGGAAATCGTGTTGAATTACACGTCAGGCCCGAAAAATTTGGCAGTTCTTTAATTTTACAACTTTTAATCTTTATCATCACTAAGAAATGAATATAGTGATGTCGTTGTTGTGATATATGTATTTTATTCTGTATTTGTTAGTGGCCAAATCTAACTTCATGGGAGAATTTGATTCGATGTTTGCATACTTTAAATGCTATAATTTCACTCGTAATAAAGCAACATACTGCGTTTTACCCGGAAATCACAGTACACCAGCACAATAAAGTTCATCGACATAAAAAATCAGAATATATTGTTACCTGCACCAGCCGGTTGCACTTTAAAAGGTTCTATTATTCAAAAGTATTGATGGTGATTCTTATTATCACACTTTGAGACCATAATATTCTACATATTTTAAGAAATCTATCGAATACTCCCCAGATCAAGATGACAAAATTTGCTCTTTATTATCGCCCCTACCTGTCTGCTAACATATGGATTTTTATCGAAACCTCTATGTTAACAATATTCAACAACGTCTTGGCGTTTGATTAAGGCTGATTCTCTGAAACCAGCATACATATGCATAAATTATGATAATGAGCTTTTGTAGCGCTACTCCTTATCTCATTGCTGCAGTATGGTCGGTGTTGACCTGTTTCGGTGTGTAATAAAGGCTAATCATTGATTAAAACGTAGTCAGTCGAATGTAACGTTAAATATTATTGGTAGTTGCGCCATCTGTTTGCCAATGAGATGGCGCAATACTAGTTTGTTCGATGTCAGAAAAGACTCACGTCATCATTTCTCGTGTGAGCGTGATGTATGATGACGAAATGCACATCGATATGGCAGATGTTACAAATTTTATTAGGTATTTATTACATTTTTTCTTAAATTACATCGTTATTTAAACGTGTTAGTGTTTAAACGTGTCGGATAAAGTTTATTCGTTCGATTAGGTGCCAATAGCATTCTTTACAAACCGTTTTTCTGCGATAATCAAGTTTTTGCACATTTCATGTGCTGTGCCAAGAATCAATCTCTAATGAAATTGTTTTTGTTATAAAAGTCGGGCTTAACAAACGGCTTTCCTTAGCACCCGCTTGGCGCTACTTCAGATGTCTTGCCAGGCTCTGCAAGAACCTCATTGGGGGGGGACACCCCCTTTTCTGCAATTGACTAGGCTAGGGGAATCTCCCAAGATTTTTGAAAATTTACCTCAGCATTTTTCTGCAATCTAGACTAGAGCTACTATTTGGCATAGACAGATATCTACATAGTGTTTCGCGATATTCATTCAAATATTACTTATATATGCCATAAGATAATACTTATTATATATCTGGAATGTACATCATGTAATGGAATCATAATATTAATGAATGTGATATCTGCTCTGTATCCTTTTAATGCCACAATTAAATAGAAAATATTAGAATCTTGGTATGAAATGTTTTAGCGGCGTTCGATGAAATATTAGACCCACAAAAAAAGTGGTGTATCCAAAACTTGACTGAAACCCCCCCTCGCTCGAAATGGAATATCGTTCCATTTTTGCGAAGGGTGACAAAATATACATCATCCCTTACTTATATTTTCGTAAGATAAATATTACTTATGAGTCATAAAAATTATATGATCTATGGTGAACATAGACCAGTAGGATTATGGATTTATTGGTCTAGAAATTTGGTTATGGCTGATGAAGTTTTTTTTCACCTTATGGAAAATGTCTCTACATATAATTCTAAGAAATTGAGTCTTAATTAAAAGAACTGAGGGCGGGGAATAAGCGTTTGTTGCTAAATTTCGAGGTCGTGGACTGCCACTATCTAGTTTCAGATAGTAGAAGTCTACCTACAGCAAATTTGTTCCATGTTGGCCAACCCACCCCCTCCCCCCCCCACCCCCCAAAAACTGACAATCCCACAGGGAAAAGTCAAGTGTTGAAACATGGGAATTCTGTAATGCATTTTCTATATGTTTCATTGCGACATCGCTTAAAACCTTTCAAGTTACAGACATAAAAACTTGACAATTTCAGATAGTTCTTTTTTCTTTCAAAGTTTGCACAAATATGGGAACCCTACAATTACAGACCAAGGCTTCATAAGAAAAGACTCAGAAAGAAGTCATTGCTATCCCCCCTCGCACATATACTCTTCAACTGACACTTCCAACTTAGACCATAAACCTCATAATTTCAGATACTAGAAGCAAATTTGTTGTGCATGTTGGCCAACCCCCCCCCCCACCCCACCAACCTGACAATCCCACAGGGAAAAGTCAAGTGTTCAAACATGGGAATTCTGTAATGCATTTTGTATGTTTCATTGCGGCAATGAAATTGTGTGGTCATCGCTTAAAACCTTTCAAGTTACAGACATAAAAACTTGACAATTTCAGATAGTTCTTTTTTCTTTCAAAGTTTGCACAAATATGGGAACCCTACAATTACAGACCAAGACTTCATAAGAAAAGACTCAGAAAGAACTCATTGCTATCGCCCCTCGCACATATAACCTTCACTGACACTTCCAATTTAGACCCAAAACCTCATAATTTCAGATACTAGAAGCAAATTTGTTGTGCATGTTGGCCAACCCCCCCCTCCCCACCCCACCAAACTGACAATCCCACAGGAAAAGTCAAGTGTTGAAACATGGGAATTCTGTAATGCATTTTTCTATATGTTTCATTGCGGCAATGAAATTGTGTGGTCATCGCTTAAAACCTTTCAAGTTACAGACATAAAAAAACTTGACAATTTCAGATAGTTCTTTTTTCTTTCAAAGTTTGCACAAATATGGGAACCCTACAATTACAGACCAAGACTTCATAAGAAAAGACTCAGAAAGAACTCATTGCTATCGCCCCTCGCACATATAACCTTCAACTGACACTTCCAACTTAGACCAAAAACCTCATAATTTCAGATACTAGAAGCAAATTTCTTGTGCATGTTGGCCAACCCACCCCCCCCCCCACCAACCTGACAATCCCACAGGGAAAAGTCAAGTGTTGAAACATGGGAATTCTGTAATGCATTTTGTATATGTTTCATTGCGGCAATGAAATTGTGTGGTCATCGCTAAAACCTTTCAAGTTACAGACATAAAAAACTTGACAATTTCAGATAGTTCTTTTTTTTTCAAAGTTTGCACAAATATGGGAACCCTACAATTACAGACCAAGACTTCATAAGAAAAGACTCAGAAAGAACTCATTGCTATCGCCCCTCGCACATATACTCTTCAACTGACACTTCCAACTTAGACCATAAACCTCATAATTTCAGATACTAGAAGCAAATTTGTTGTGCATGTTGGCCAACACCCTCCACCCCACCAACCTGACAATCCCACAGGGAAAAGTCAAGTGTTCAAACATGGGAATTCTGTAATGCATTTTGTATATGTTTTCATTGCGGCAATGAAATTGTGTGGTCATCGCTTAAAACCTTTCAAGTTACAGACATAAAAAACTTGACAATTTCAGATAGTTCTTTTTTTTTTCAAAGTTTGCACAAATATAGGAACCCTACGATTACAGACCAAGGCTTCATAAGAAAAGACTCAGAAAGAAGTCATTGCTATCGCCCCCTCGCACATATAACCTTCCACTGACACTTCCAATTTAGACCCAAAACCTCATAATTTCAGATACTAGAAGCAAATTTGTTGTGCATGTTGGCCAACCCACCCCCACCCCCACCCCACCAACCTGACAATCCCACAGGGAAAAGTCAAGTGTTGAAACATGGGAATTCTGTAATGCATTTTCTATATGTTTCATTGCGGCAATGAAATTGTGTGGTCATCGCTTAAAACCTTTCAAGTTACAGACATAAAAAACTTGACAATTTCAGATAGTTCTTTTTTCAAAAGTTTGCACAAATATGGGAACCCCACGATTACAGACCAAGGCTTCATAAGAAAAGACTCAGAAAGAAGTCATTGCTATAAGCCCCTCGCACATATAACCTTCAACTGACACTTCCAATTTGACCAAAAACCTCATAATTTCAGATAGTAGAAGTCTACCTACAGCAAATTTCTTGTGCATGTTTGCCAACCCAAACCCCCCGCCACCCCACCAACCTAACATTCCCAGGGAAAAAGTCATGTGTTCAAACATGGGATTTCTGTAATGCATTTTCTATATGTTTCACACAATGAAATGCCCGCCTGCGGCATCGCATACAAACCCGCTATCTCGGCCAGACATTTATTACATTTAACAATTTCATTAGAGATTGACTTGGCACAGGCTACAGCACATGAATTGTGCAAAAACACGATTAATGCGGAAAAAAATGCCTTGTAAAAAAATGCTATTGCCACCTAATCGAGCGAATAAAATTCATCCAACACGATTAAACACTAACACGTTTAAATAACGATGTAATTTAAGAAAAAATGTAAAAATACCTAACAAAATTTGTAACATCCGCCATAGCTAGGTGCATTTCGTCATCTGAAACGGTCTTACACGAAAATGATGACGTCGTCTCGGACCACGTATAGGTCGAACCCTTTCTATAAGTCGAGGACCCTTTTTTGACCTCAAAATTGGGAATTTTAAGAAAAAAATAAGAAAATCTGAACATATTTTTAACCTAGCTCGCATGTAAACAAGACCACGTGCTTCGAGAATCCGGGAACCGCGAACATTTTGTTTGCCATAACGTTTGCAGAGTAATTAATATCTTGCTTATTTTTCATCAGTTTTTGAAGTTTAATACATGTATTTAACGAGAAAAATGCCTAGATTATGAAAATTATATTTATTTTTTCGCTCTGTGCCATAAACATGTTTCACTCCATTATCGCTCTGTTGCCCAAGAACTTTTCTAGCTGTAATATTAAGCCCCCCACCAACTGAACTCGTGTTTGATTATTAGTCATAGATTCAAAATCGACAACACGTGGGAACATTTCGGTGCGAACATTTCATATCTTAAACTAGTCTATGCTGGCCTTTCAAATGTTGTTTGTTTTGCCCAAACAAAGGTGAAATCAGTTAAACAATCAACCTTAACCGTTACCCCCTGTAGTATATGGGCCTGCATGACCAGTCACCAGTGGTGATTGCAGAGTCTAAACTACAGACAGGATGATGTAACCTGCCTGACCGCTGCAGGTGGTGGTGATTAAGTACATTAAGTACACAGTTAAGCCCAGTTAAACAAACTCTGATTAAACTACTTCTTTATTTCAAATGATAATATGTGTCGGGTTTGTTTACTTTTTCCGTTCTCCTACAATACCTTAATAGTCTTAGGCTAATGTCTGTTCAAACTTTATTCTATGACCGGCAAAGTGCCGATAAGTGCAGGTGGTGTGTGCACTCACAAATAATATTGTTTGAATATTATTTGCAGTTTTCTTGAAATATTCTTTACAGAATAATATATTTGCATTTGCATTTGATAATAGTTTATTTCTAAAGTGTTGTGCAATATACTATCAATGAAAGTAATCAATGATTAGCCTTTATAACACACCGAAACATGTCAACACCGACCATACAGGGCTCTACGTTAGAATTTAAATCTACTTGGCCGTCGGACAAGTAGGGGCCTAATTTCACTTGTCTGACAATTAAATGCACTTGTCCGCACAAAATATTACAACTGTTAACGAAAAGGTTATATAAATATATATATTATACATATATGTGTATAATGTAAGGCCAGGGTAAACTTGATTCTGTGGATGACAAAAAAATTGGCTGTAAAATTTTCCATGAGGTGGGTAAGAATAATAAAAATAAAGCCCATGGTCAATAGCGGACAGGAAGGGGGAAAAATAAAAATAAACAAATATCCGAAGGAAAGTTTGGGATGGGGGAATAAAAAATATTCAGTAGTCACTGTAATCAGGCGGTGTGTGCATTTCAATTACAAATGGTCATTTTGTTCTTTATTCAAAAGGTATGGGTCGATGTGTATTTCCACGAAAGGTGAAGACACTTGTCGCTTCCTTGCACACCTTCAGCCCGTTAAGGCCTATAGGGTCGATCACCTGGTCATAGCCAACTATATAATCCATCTATGGTCCTACCATTTGCCTGGTGCTGACCCATCTTAGGGTGTCCTTGAGGCTTGACTCACCCATTTGGACTCTCAAAGGCTTTACCCAAGGGCCACTCATGTCACTAGGGGAGTGCTACATGTGGCTAGCACACAGCATCGTTTGTGTGAAGAGTACATCAGGTACGCAGGTGCCTAGCCCTAGTCCTACTTGTCAGCTGATTTAATAACCTGTATACCTAGAAAGAGACACCTAGGAACGAATGTACGCCGTACATGTATATACGGCTACCTTAGCCCTCGTAGGTAGTGAAGTAATTCCTTGTCTGATAGGTGTATGAGTCCCGGGTTAAGGGCTGAAATAGACTTACCCCAACCAGTCAAAGTATGATGATGGGTCTTATCATCTTGTATGTCAATATTTACATCTAGGAACATCTGGAAAGCTCAAATTCTGTCACAGAATAAAGGAAACTCACTCATGTGTTAAACATTGGCATTTATTATCGCTCATCTGCATTTTTGCCTTGGTTTTACTATGATTCCAGTTGTCAAATCAATTGAACATTACATATATGTCAGCTGCTGTTCTCAACTAACAAATGTGTAAGCCATTAGTAATGTTTTTCATCAAATCTATTGCGAATGCTTGCCAGAAAATAGAAAATAAAACTTATTAGTTTTAAGAGGAGACATGTACACTTCCGTATGAGTGCGCATGCGCAATATCCTGCGCACCTGCTGGCACGGTGGCCTAGCAGATACCCTTCCGCCATACCATTGTGCCAGTTGATTTTAGTCAGAATATCAAGAAGATGAGATAATTTTTGCTTCTCTTGTCCAGATTACTTCATCTCTTATATTTCTCTTTATTGTAGTTTAAACTTGTTACATTTTCAATCATGTATGTATGGTCATTTTGTTAAAGGATTAATTGTGAATGGCATAAAAGAGACATTTTAAAATTCATACCATTAACGCCAGTTTAGCGTTTAACGCATACCAATACGCCAGTTCAGGATACCATGTTCACCAGTTAAAATCATAGGTGATTAATATGTGTAGACACCGAAATGATTTGATTTTGGGCACTCTGCCTATTAAAGTGTGCTTTCCATGAGGCCACTTATGGTCCATTTTTGACACTGTGTGCAATATCTTTAATACAGCTTGAAATAAACCATTCAAACTCGGTCCAATGTTAACATACCTAGAGACTATCATGTGTAGCCAATTTTGGCAATTTGATATAGTATACTGCTTACATACCTAGTGACCATCATAAGTGTCCAATTTTTGCACTTAGCCAACTTAAAGTATGCCTCCTGAAGACCATTTTTAGTCAATTTTGTCATTTTACACTGTAGTTTCAATACAGCTTGAAACATGGCCTCCGTATTTGATACAATGTTTATGTTAGTGGTGACAATCACCTACCTGTGTCTCCCTAGTTTTTATTATCAAAATAAATCATATAATGTTCTCATTCTTAGTTATTTCTGAACACACAAATTCATAAGCAATCATTGAATCTTCAAACGTAAGCATGTTCTAAGTTAATAGAGGATTCTGTTAAGTTGTTAAATGGGTAGTTTGGCACGGATATTAAGGCAACCTTCTACAGGTTCCCCTGTGATTTTCTTCAATAATACTGGCGTTCATGGTATCCTCAACTGGCAACACTGGTATCAATATGGGTACCTCATTTAAATCTTAAATTGTAACCTTAATATTTGACTTTTAATGGAAATGCCTTTTCTATGTGCTCTATGAATGTTTATTCAACATAAATCAATACATATAGTTGACTTACACAAGGATACTCCTATATTTATATAATACTGTGATTGTTGTGAAATGTTGCCTCCAAATCAACTGGCACAATGGTATCCTAAAACTGGCGGAAGGGTATCTGCTGGCCACCGCCAGCCAAGCACGTATGCCTTATGCAATAAGCAATATGGCCAAATCATTTTAGACCAACAATCTCTTGATTTTTTTTTGATTTTTTTAAAAACTAAAATCAGAGCACAAAATCAGCATCTTGAACAAACATTACATGTATCGACCCATGAATCTACATCTCCGCTTACTTCCAAACAACCACCTCTCACAGACCTCATGGGGGTCACAAGCCATGCAATAATTAAGCTCTTGTTTTTAGCTTGTCTATAAACCCTCAATAGCTCAAACTCAGAAATAAACATTTTGATCAAAATATATATATAAAAACACTAACATAAGATAATAGTGTGTTTAACAAGCATATTGGGAATATGGTGTGTGAATGCTACTTGACCGTTGGACAAGTGCCATTTAGAGTTTCCTTGTCCGACAGCAATTTTTACTTGTCCCGGACAAGCGGAACGTGCTTAATGTAGAGCCATGCCATACCGTGATACGATTAAGAGTAGCGCTACACAAGCTCATTATCATAATTTATGCATATGTATGCTGGTTTCAAAGAATCAGCCTTAGTCAAGCACGCATCGTTGTTGCATATTGTTAATAGCGCTTTTCGAAACGATATGTTAGCAGACAGGTGGCAGGGCGATAATAAAAGAGCATTATTGTTATCTTGATCCGGGGAGTTTTGATAGATTTCTTAAAATATGTAGAATATTATGGGCTCAAAGTGTGATAATAAGAATCAGCATCAATACTTTGATTAATAGAACCTTCTAGGTGCAACCGGCTTGTGCAGGTAACAATATATTTTGATTTCTTTATGTGGAAGTTATGTCCTGCTGGTTCCTATGATTTCCGGTAAAACGCAGTATGTTGCTTTATTACGAGAGAAAATGGAGCGTTTAATGTATTTCAACATCGACTTAAATTCTCCCATGAATTTAGATTTGGTCTTGAGCTATTCCAGAATAAAATACATATATCACAACAATGACATTTAAAAGATTAAATGTTGTAAAATTAAAAACTGCCAAATTTTCGAGCTGTAATGTAATTCAATACGATTTCCACCAAAAAAAAAAAAATCTCGAAAATCCCTTCTAATAGAAACATATATATAAATTTACTTTTTGAAGCAACCTCTCTACCCTGCCAACCCCCCCCAACTCACTAATACAATCATTTAGCACGTACAAAGTTCGTTGCTAAATAATTATAGAATGAAACGCTATTTTTTTGCCAGATCTACATCGAAATTTTGATTATTCTGATTAGTCTACATAATAGTGAACACCCACATGAAAATTGCATTTTTCCAGTGTCTGAGATCGCATCCACAATTAAGCCCTGTAAACCCCACAATTGCCCAGTGGCCGCCTTTATAAAATTTTTGATAACACGTTTTTGTAAGTTTTAGTAAAAATTAGGTGGGGCTATTTACTATATTACGATTCTAAATAACTTAACTACAATTCATTGTTAACATGAAAGCAACCTACATGTTTTATGCCGTGGAATTTTAAAATTATTGTCCAATAATTTATTACCGCTTTACTGAAAACGTGTTTTAAGCCGACAGATAAAGTCGAAATTGTAAATTTCTAAAATTGCAACACACCTTTCAAAGCACCTGTTGCTAAATGTAAATAAAACTGAAGAAGAAATAAAATGCCAAAGAACAACACATTGGGAATTTCATGAGTATATAATAATACCATTAATGAAAGGCGGAATTTAATAAATTATAAAAATCCAGACATACCCCATTCGAAGAATTAGCCTTAACAAACAGACGAAAATAACGAGGTTTAGGTAGACGTGCATAGTGATAAAGGCTACAATCAAATTATTTTCTACGGAAGCTTTCAATGTCAATCAACTCGTTTTTTTGTCAGTCCTTGTGTGAAGAAAATGTTCACCCCAATTACCATTGGGGATGGAGAATTCCTGCAGTGGGCTGAGTATGACACATAGGCTTAGCCAGGTTTCCCACACCCCCACTATACCAGTGTAACAGGGTTTTGAACTTGGTACCTTAGATGAGCTGTCTTTTGTCTAGGTTGAACAACTGGGCCCTCTGGAGTGGGTGTTGTCAGAGCACACTGTACAGCAGCTCATGCTAGAAAGCTTGATACACATAAGGATGGCCTTTAATACATTTGCTCTACTGCACATAGCTGCTAGGCTGTGCTGGAGACACCATGGATGAAGTCCTGCACCAGCAAGTTCAATCATGGACAACTATCATGATGAGACAAAGGGCTTCCAGACTGCATGGTTTTGGACAGTAGGCCGACAACTGGTGATTCTCCTCTCTTTGTTGTGGCGGGCAGACATTCTCCTCGCCGGCATGGGAACCTATTTACTAATTCTGTTGTTACCGATTATTATTCATTGCATATATATCTCTCAGCACCAAAGTATGTCCTTTGTATATATATATACGGAATCATTAAACGAAGTTAAGAAATTTTGTAACCTAGTAACCTAGGAAGAAAAAGATTTGAGATTATCACATTCAATTAATTTATGGGTCCTTTTAAATTAAATCAATTAAGTATTAAAATGTTTAAATGTTGTGAATCTGATAACATTTATACTATCCATAATACTCAGCAACTCACAGCAGCATGTTGAGCATAGCGGCACCTGATTCTAGTGGCGAGCACTCTGCTGTTAGACTGAAAATTACTCTAGTCTGATCGAGTACTCGAGTACGAGTCCAGTTTTATACATCGAGTCCTCAAGTTCAATTTTCAGTACTCGTCCCGCCCGTACTATTTGTGTAATTCTCCAAAACTGATTATTAAACAGATTCAGGTGAAATAACTCGATTTTCAAATATTTTTATCCCGATGAATCTGTTGTGTTTACATTTCATTGAAATATTTCTAATACACATGTAGTGTATCAATGAAAATTAACATTTTAGTTCCATACAATCATTATTTGATTTTATGTGAGGTTGCTAATGTATATAAAAGTGTAAATACTTAGGATTAATTATTTATCACAATAGCTAGTTTGTGGATTTAATGAATATTCTTGTGTTGTTGTTTTCTTAGTTTATTCATTTTTTTCTGACAATCTACAATATAGACTAAACCGCTTATGAGTATAGGAAAAATATATAATAGAAAAACTAAAACTGTAAAGACTATAAAATGACATACAATACTAAGAATTTTAACATTTACAAGTAAATACCTGACATCCTTCCACTGCGATTTTAAATTAAAAAATGAATAAAATATATAAACAAACAATATACTACACAACATTTCAATACTGCCTTTTAGTAAAACATATACACATCATGTATATTTTATTTTGAAAAGAAAATTAAAATACATGAAGCATTACAAGATGCATAGGACAAAATGCTACAATGAGAATTATCATTTACTGACTTAATCTAAAATTGACAGCTTAGCTTATGGAACTAGTAGTTATTAACAATGAAAAAGCAATCATAAACAATCATCACAATACATGGTATTCTCAACAATAAAAACATCATAGTAAAAGTGTCAAGGTACACATTTACACTAAATACAATTGCAGAGTTGCCACATATTTTCAACCATGACGAATTCATCGATGCATCGACATTTTTTTTATTATTTATTGCTAATGCGTCATCATTGTGAAGTCTTGTTCGTTTTGGATGAGAAATATTATATAAAACAAGTAATTATCGGAGATTTCTCACCACAAGTCACCTACAAGTTAAATACATCATATACCTTCTAAAAATGATAATATAACAAATTTACTCACAATATTTTTAGATATTGAAAGTGTTGTCACTTCCACTTCACTCTGCCGGATACACATTTGATGGTTTTGAAACCAACAACAAGTTTTGGGCTATTCTTTTGTGCTGAAGTCTGTTGACAAGTGTCTTCTAAGAGACGAGGAATGTAAATTATCCAACTCTTGGGCTTATAAATTATGCCTGTGGTTATTTTTCAACATCAAAATACTTCAGACTTGAACTTTGCTTTTTTAACTGCATGCGCATCTTGTCCGCGCATCTTGTCCTGACTGGGCTGATACAGCTACACTTGTGAAGTCTCGTGTTGGTACACTGGGCATTTGTGGGGTAGAATGGGCACTTGTGAGGTTGTTTGGACTTAGGATTGTGAGGTTCTGTGTATGTACTTAGACCAATTGTGCGGTTTTGGATAATTTATGCGTGATTGACATGTGCATCAGCCTGCATCAGCCTTTATCTTGATGTCTTCACTCCCAGACCTATGGTAACCTCATTTACATCGAGGCTTGTATCAAATATCGAATGTGATTGGCTAAGGTTCGGCAGCTGCAACCAATCAGGATACACAATTAGTAAAGACTTCTTTATTTTAGTGAGAAATGAAAGGGGCGGGGCTAAGGGCAAAATCACGGGAAATTAATTAACGGACGGATTTTGGCTGTCCGAAAAATTATGAAGTCCCACTCTAGGATTAATTTTGGGCGCGTTTCAGACAAAAATAAGGAGGTCAAAAACCCCACAAGTGCCCTTGACCCCACAATTCGCCCCCTGAAAACCCCACAAATGCCCAGTCGAGACTTCACAAGTGTAGCTGTATCAGCCGAAACGCTAAAATTAATAAAAATGAGACGCTGTTGATTTTGACTGGTGTGGATTACTCCAAAAAGAACAATTTGTATGATCAGGCTAAAACATCTCTTAAAAAGTTTAAAAGAGGGAAGATGTGTACTAGTGGAGCGGATAGTGAAAGTGATGTGGAAGTGAAGTTAGAACCAGCCTGGATAGCAGGCGCTTGTATGGAGGAAGCCTATGCTGTGAATTACCAGGGTAGATACAAAGCTGGTCCACATGGCGGTCGTGGTTATCATGGAAGGGGAGGCCAAAGACGTGGATCACCATGGAACTCTCCTCAGAGTTCACCTCCTAGACCAAGATGGGGCGCACTTAGCAAATCAGGAACAAGTAGACCAGTTAATCCCAAGGACGAAAATGGAGAGCCCCTTACGTGCCATGGGTGTGGCAGTTTTCGACACATGTTACCAGACTGTCCACATAGTTGGGAGAACATGAAGAGTGAGATTTATGCAGAAGAAGAGAGAGTTGTCCTTTTTACAGGATGCAACAGACAAGAATCAGAATTGCTGAACAAAGAAACACAAATGTGCGCAGTACTAGATTCTGCATGTACTGCTACAGTGTGTGGAAAGCAATGGTTTGATGGGTATGTTGAAAGTATGTCAGAGAATGACAGATCGGTTTTAGAAGTGTCACCAGGAAAAAAGATTTTTAAATTTGGAGGCGATGAAGTGTTAAAATCGATGAAGTGTGTGATACTGCCATGTCGGCTAGCCGGAAATGATGTGTTTATAAGAACAGATGTAGTGTCGTCAGAAATACCACTGTTATTATCGATGGAGACAATGAAGAAAGCTAACGTCAAACTAGATTTGCAAAATGATGAGGCCGAAATAATGGGGAAAAGAATTGCCCTAAACCGCACTTCCTCGGGCCATTACTGCGTGCCGATCAGCAAGACAGAAGTGAAAGTAGAGACAGAAAATAAAGATGAAAATACTGGTATGAAAACTGCTGATGAGGAATCAGAGGAGAAGGATTGTGCTGTTGAGACTGAGATGATTCAAAGTGGAGCAGAGAATGATATAGTGCCGAAGGGAAAATGTGATATATTAAAACAGGATGAGAGTATCAAGTATGTTGTAGACAATGGTGATCAGTGGCATCATGGAACTGTACTCAGACGAGCTGCAAAAGCCACAGAGCAGGACAAACATTTTTATAACATACGTGATATTGATACTGGTGAATCCAAGTCCATTGAATGTCACAAGTTCAAACAACCAGTAGTGATGGATCTTGTTAGAGCCAACAAGAATATTGTAAAATTGAATGTCAGTATTGTGGGGATTGTTGACAACAAGTTAGTCGCTGATGTTTTGCACTCTAACAAAAAGGGGGCATTCAAATATCTAATTCTGAAATTATTGCAAACTGGAATCTTTGATGTAGAGTTTGAACTGTAAAAAAAAAAATAAGTTGTTGCATGTGTAACTGTTCTTATGCTTATGATGTCTGTTTAGTAAGGAACCTATATGTTGTAGTTAATGTGACAAGAAAATTGTGTACAATTTTTATGCATTTTTTTAGTCATTATGTTTTAGTTAAGATAGAAAAGAAATTGTAATTAATGTTATTATATGACATTTCATGTGGTTGATTGAAAGAAGGTGTATATTTTATATATTTTGTAAAACATTCTGAAACAAACAAAAGATAGAAAAGAAATTTTTAATTAATGTTATAATGTTCGGTCCGGATTATTGTAACCATTTTTTAGCATTATGTTTTAGTTAAGATAGAACAGAAATTGTAATTAATTAATTAATGTTATTATGACATTTCATGTTGATTAGCAGAAAGAAGGTGTATATTTCATATATTTTGTAAAACATTCTACAAAACAAACAAAAGATAGAAAAAGAAATTGTAATTAATGACATAATGTTAGGTCAAATTTAGCCACAGTAGTTTATAATTGATATGTCTGTGTTGACGCATGCGCACCAGTGTATTGTATAGAAGGCAAATAAACCCGAATGATTTATCCCAAGAGTTATTTATTCTGATAATACAGTGATATGCCAGCTAAGTGAGCTTTAACACCTATTTACACACACAGAGGTAGGTGTCCCCATCCATCCCTCCCCTGCGTGGTGCCTACACGGCCATTGCAAGAACAGGGCCTAAAATAGTTCAATGTCCAATAAGAATCATAAGGACGAAAAAAGCAGCAATCTTTTTTGGGATGGAATTAATAAGATTTAGAAGATGGGTTTGACAGAAAAATACACCAACAGGAAACCCACTAACTAGATGTTTCAAGGTGATTATGCCCTGTTATTTTTGCTGTAATTTATTCACTGGATTGCAGTAAAATGCATCCCATTTTCAAAAAATTTTCAGGGATATCCCCACTCAGGCACCTTCCCCCCCGCCTCTGGCACTGCATTGTGTTATGTTTCTGTTGACCATATTACGTTAGGGCGTATATACACTAGAGACCATTAAGTATTTTTGACAGGGTGGGGGCAGGAGGATTTTCAAAATTGCTGTGAAAAATATAATAGCCCCCCTCAAATCTCTGAAAAAATGGTAAACACCCTGTGATAAAATTGATGAACCCCGCCCCATATTAACAGTTAACGCAATCATTATCCAGTCAACCCTTTTCCTATTTCATGGGTGTCCACATAACAAGCAAGACCCTAACGATGTCTGGACCCAGCGTCACAAGATAATAGGAATTCCTGCGAATATGCACATCTACATATGAAGTTCTTGTTATAAAATGGAGTGAGTCTAGAGACGAGACGATGGTGATAGCTTGTATAAGAGAGAGATGGTCAGTTGTATGGCAGTGATGTTACAGAATAAAGAGAGTGCAGATGCATTTAGTAGTACTGTCGTGTATCATACTCTAAGTACACACTAACAATATACACTAAGTCATATCTCAATACAACATTGGTGGAGATGTCGGATATCACTCAGTGATCAGGATATACCATTTCCCCAACCATAACAATATAAACACAACTGCTACCCCTGACCACCTGCTGACGCCTCACCAAAAGCCGAGACTTTATCACCGCACCCGCAGCCGACCTGTCAGCGCGTGACGCCCGCAAAGCAGCCTTCACTGATAGCGAATTTCTACACTTGTGCCGCCAACCCGCGATTGTCCTTTGAATCCGACGGATGAACAAGCAAACTTCAACACCAGATAATAAAGGTAAGGTACCTTTATTCAAACTAAACTCCCCGTCATCATCCTCAAACGAATCACTAACTGAAAACACACATCAAGACACCACAGACACCACTTTAAACCAAACTTTCACCGGCCTAGACGGAACAGTCGTATTCCACCCAAAATACCCAAACATGACTGACAAAACAAGCAACATCACTTCACAAGACGATGAAAAAAACCAACCCGCTGACGAAAAACCTAAATTAGAAGTGGCTACAGCCCAACAAGAAAAACATACTACAAGTCTTGACATAGAATCGGTGTTAGCAGACATGCTAACTGAAAAACTCGCTGGCATACAAAAGGATTTCTTAACAACAATAACAGAGATAAAAGAACAATCACTCACTGACTTTGATTCTATCAGACAAGAACTCGATGCCACCACTAGAGAGAAAGACCATTACAAACAAGCATTTCACGACTTACAACAAAAACCCAACATCAATCCCACGATTCCACCCCGGATCACGACGTCAAACATAAACAAAACAACGCTCACATTCACGAGACAGAGAACTATCAGACATGCGCAAATCAATCAAGTCACTACAAGAATCAATATCTGACTTGACCTTCTCAATACCAAAGCAAATGCCCCAAACGCACAGCCAATCCCAACACGATATTAGCAAACTGTGCAACAGCATCGACGCACTAGTAAACACTGTAGCAAACAAACCACCACCAACAAGAGGGCCCCAAATCACACTCCCCAAGTTCAATGGCGCCCTAACAAGCTCATTTGAAAAATGGGCAAAAGACCTAGAAATCGGTTTCAATCACCTCAACTGGCAAATAAGAGACCCCCAACGGTGCACCATACTCCCTACCCTCCTCGAAGGCTACGCCCGAGTCACCTACGACCGAATCGAGAATGTATCACGTATGTCTTTTCTCGAAGTAATGGACAAACTGGAAGAAGTATTTTCCATAGCATGCAAGCCTTTCAATGTGCGCTTTAAACACGTCTCACGTAACCAGCGCGAAAATGAAACTGTTAGGTCATACTCAGCAGACATCTTGCAAAGAATTGAAGACTGCAAAATGGAAGATAAAGACCTAAAACTGATGACATATCTAAACGGCCTCCTGCCCTCCATCAAATGTAAAGTTACTTGCATGGATTACAAGAATATTATGGAAGCAGTGATCTGTGCCGAGAAGGCAGAAAATGCAGTAACACTGGAAAAACAACTAACCAGTGAACTATCATCTCTGTCATTCCGTCCAAGCAGACGAGACAGATACCAAAACAAACAACGAGAACGATCACGCTCCAGACCATCAAGAGACACCTCTTATTCACGTCTAAGATCAAACTCCCGCAACAGATACAGGTCACAATCACGACACAGATCGCAATCACGCGAAGCAGCACGTGATAATCAATACCGTAAATCATACGACCACAACAAATCGTACAACACCGATCCCGAACGACGCAAACGGAGCTCTAGCAACACAAAATACAATAAAAAACACACCGAAATCAACTCTGTTGAACAAGAAGAACCTTTAAACTAAATTCGGTACCACTGGAGGATTCAATACTTTCATTCCAAGAAAATAACAACAATAGTTCCCTAGACATCGAGTTTTATAACAACTCAACCTTAAATATTTTTTTCCCAAACACAAATTTCCGTGTCATGGCACTCTGTGACACAGGAGCCGCGATCTCGGCATGTTCCTCATCTATTATACACCAGCTGGTACCATCTTACAAATTAAGTTTAGTACCCACGTCGAAAACATTCAACGTGGCAAACAACAAATCTATAAAACCCCTAGGTTCATTGAACATGTCATTCATCATCAATAAACAGTTCTTTTCTACCCAAGTGTATGTGTTCAATGAATTAAACCATGCCTTCATTTTAGGACGCCCGTTTCTACAAGACTACGAAGCAATCATTGATTTCAAATCCAATAAAATACACCTCAATAATCCTATTAAAGTCCATGCAAATGAAAATCTTTCCATCAGACCGAATTCAATCTGCCTTGTCACATGCTCCATCACCAGAAACAATCAAAATGTACATGTCTCATCTGGACTAGTTGGTCGAGTGTGCCAACTAGATGATAACGTGACCATTAAAGAAGCTCTTTGCTCCGTATCACACAACAGTGTCCCTGTCATGATCGAAAACCACTCAAACAACCCTATACACATTAGATGGGGCCAAAACATTGCCCACTTTAACGCAATAGCCGACGAGGACGTTATTGAATCAGTACAATCTGACGTTGCCAACATTGCAGACGAGTCCTCAAACGCCAACTTTGATCTGTCAGAAATCAAAGACGAATCTATCAGGCAACAATTCAATGACATGTTACACCAAAACAAAGATGCTTTCATTGACAAACACAAAAATTTAGGTTTTTCCCAGGTTATAAAACATAAAATTTTGATGCGGCCAAATGCCAAATACCACCATGCTGCCCCCTACCGCTACCCTCCCCATGTCAAAGAACAAATCAATAAACAGATTGATTACCTACTATCCCAAAAAGTAATAGAGCCGTCAGGGGACGTACTGTTCACCAGCCCAATTCTGGCAGTGTACAAAAACAATAAAAAATCACACAGACACCTCCAAACAGACAAACCCAAAGAAGTCCGTTTTTGTATTGACTTACGCGCACTCAACGCAAATTCATTATGCCAGCAATACTATATGCCATCATTTAACCTTATTCTAGACTTCTTAAGCTCCAAAAAGGCCAAATACTATTCAAAATTAGATTTGTCCAATGGCTACTTTCAAATAGCCCTACATGAAGATTCAAAACCACTGACCGGTTTTCACTGGGACTCACGAACATTCCGATTTGCAAGGGTTCCCCAGGGACTACATTCATCAGGATCAACATTTAGCCGCGTCCTATCAACAATCTTGGACAAATATCTAAACAAAACCTGTGTGGCCTATCTTGACGACATACTCGTAGCCTCAAACACCATAGAAGAGCATATAACAGACGTCCATAACGTCCTCACATGCCTGCGTAATGCTAATCTCAAACTTTCACCATCAAAATGCGAATTCGCAAAACGAGAATTGGAATATTTAGGCCATAAAATCTCGCAGAACGGTTACTCTCCAGCACAATCACACGTCCACGCCATTGAAACCTTTCCCCAACCGTCCCATAATGACAAAAAAAGCCTCAGAAGTTTTAATGGTCTATGTAATTTCTTCTCAGCCTTCATACCCAACAAAGCTAAACTCATGAAACCACTACATAAACTGACCCTTAAGACTTCAAACTGGGAGTGGACAGACACCCATTCCAATTCATTTGAAACACTGAAGAAAATAATGACGTCACGCCCATTCCTCAAATATCCTGACCTGTCAAAAAGGTTCTATATCTTCGCCGACGCTTCAGATGTGAGCCTGGGGGGAGGCTTGTTCCAACTCGATGACAAAAACCAATACATCCCAATTGCTTTTACAGGACGAGCATTGACAAAGCCCGAAGCCAAAAGGATCATTTTTGAACGGGAAATTTTAGCTGTAGTCTACGTAGTGACTCAATTCTCCCACTACTTACAAGAAAAAGAATTCACGATCTTCTCTGATAACAACTCGCTTGTATCTCTACTCAAAAACCCCTGTAGCAAATTGAGCTCAAAAATAGCCCGGTGGATAATGACCCTCTCTGCTTACAAATTTGACATAGCACATATAAAAGGCCCCCTTAACTCTTGTGCAGATTTTTTGTCGAGGCGCACGTATAATTTTGACCACACACCCACAGACTTGAAAATTGAAAAGTTTCCAGAAATCTTAGGCTATGATAATAATATAAACGCAATCACAAGAGCTCAAACAAAGAAACTACATCGGGAACTATCAGACGAAATTTCCACATCGCCCCCCACGCCCCCACCGCCGTCCAATCAAGTACAATCAAAGAAAACAATTCCCCACAGTGAATACACACATCCACACCCAGACAACCATACCACGCCTGATACGCACCATAAGCAAACACAATCAACTGATCAGTCAAACCCAGGAGATCGCTTATCAGACACGCCCCACCACCCACACCCAACGCACATACCAGAAACAAATCCAAAGGAGACTGACGCAACAGATGATGCAATTCATCAACCACTAGCCACTAACACTAATCAGACACAAAGACTCGCGCCAACCTCCCCTACTCCCACACCTGATCAACCCCCACATGACATAACGCCGAAATCACAAACGCGCAACTTACAAATCAGTCCCACAGGCCATAGCTTAATCATAAACCCGTCCCTAATTGCCTCTGAACAAAGAAAAATCCAAAAGTTCTCAGACTTAATCAACTTCTTAGACAAAGACATTGAACCACCAACAAAAATACGCAAGCAATATTGCACAATGAGAGAGTTTTCACACTGCCTAATCACAGAACATAAAATACTGGCTGTCATGTACACAAACGAACTAACCAACAAGCTGGACTACAAAATACTCATACCCCCTTCACTAACACACCAAATCATCAAAACCTATCATGAGAATGTTATGTGCCACGCTGGCACCACACGCACACTCGAACGCATTCGCCAAAAATATGCTTGGAAAGGGATGCACCAGGATGTTTTACAATCAATAGCTTCATGCCACACTTGTTTAAGCGCAAAATCAACAATCAAAACAGAACAAACAAATCGCACAATAGTCCAGAACGTGCCTAGATCGTTTTTAAAAATTTCTCTAGATCACCTAGGACCCTTTCCCATGGCCCATGGGAAACGCTTCATTTTAAACTGTGTTGACCATCATTCAAATTATCTCATCACCATGACAACCCGTACGACCAACACGGATGAAGTATTGGAACAACTACACAAGAGGGTTTTCACAATCTTCGACGTCCCCAGAGAGATCGTCACAGACAATGCTTCATGTTTCACTTCCCACAGTTTCAAAGAAGCAATGAGTTCACTCAACATCCATCACACCTTCTCTTCGCCGTATTACCCCCCTAGCAATGGCAGGGTGGAACGCAATAATCAATCCGTGCTCTCCTTACTGAGGTGTGTTGCACTGGACAACCCTGAAAATTGGCCAAAATTTCTACCCTCAGTAACAAACTCGCTAAACAACTGCATCTCAAGCACAACGAAAACATGCGCTAACGTAATCATTTTTGGCAAAATGACATCAAGCATCTATGATATTGAACTACCAGAAACAAACCCTATATCCCAACACGTCACTGACCTGATAAATATACAACAATACGCATCAGACAAAAATTACCATTGCAGGAACCAATACAACTTAAAGGACGAGTCTACCCACAACGAAAAAGTTACCCAATCCGAACTCAAACCTGGTAACATCGTTTACTGGCAAAAGCCACAACTAGACCCCAATCTTAGCTATAAACTTCAAAAAAGAGCCCACGGCCCCTTCATAACCCTGTCAGTCAATAACAACTGCGCAAAACTTAAACACGCCATCACAAACAAAATTTTAAATAATAACATCTCATTAACCCAACTCGTGTTCCCACGAAGCCACTCCCACAACCAGTAAAATTAGACTTATCTAAATCTCCCGCCAATAAGTCACGGCAGCTTACTGTGATCTGGAGGCAACCCCCCTCTGATTGACCTCACGGGGCACTGGCTCTGCTAACCATTTCAAGATTCTGCACGAACGCGGCCGGAACGGATAACCTAACTCTACTTACTACAATATGTATAAATTTACTTTCAATATGCTACTAATATCTATTTTCATGCTCGGTTTAGTATCATCTATTGACTCTACACTGCAAGCAATGGAATCAGTAGGTGTGCTCTTCAAAGAAGTCGAGCCACCAATCAGACGTGTACTGACATACAAATATGTTAACTTCATCCTAAAAGTACCGGATTTCAAAACCATCGAGGATACATCCAAAGGCGCCTTGGACTACTTCAATTGCACGGCCATCAAACAATTCAGCAACGAATGTGAGTTTGGAAAACATTCACTACATATAGAAACACTGCAACAACACACTCTCACTAAATCCTACAACTCTAAAATAGAAACAATCAGAAACACATTAAGATCAATGACCTTGTCAACTGCAAGCAAAAGAGCACTAATAAACATTTTGAACCTTCTCTCAAACGTGTTCAGCACAGCCACACAAGAAGAAGTAAACGACATAAAAAAACAAATCAATAATCTCATAATGAATATAGACAACAACAACCATAACGTAAAAAGCTTCTATGACGCCATCACAACCCTAAAAAATACCACAAACGCTAACGCTGTCACCTTCAACAATTACATTGACAGAAACAACAATATCGTCATGAATTTACAAAATAGAATTAACAACATCACCAAACAATTTGGCACGTTCTACAACGACTACCTCTTTAACTCCCAAGTATATTACTCTGCTGCACACACAATAAACCAACTATTCAACACTAATATGCGAATCATCAGTCATAACATAGCCCTAACCACGGCAATTAACACGGCAGACAGCTTCATTGAAAGCTTAATGACACTCAATAGACACCAGATACCAACCACTTTCATTAAATATACTGACCTCCACAAGGCATTATCATCACTTAAGAACCAGTTAACAAAATCTGGGCTCGTTGACTTCGCAATAGATACAAATGCAGAATATTACTACGCACATGCGCAAGCTCACGCCTTTAGCCACAAAGACGTGCTAACAATCTCAGTAAAAGTGCCAATATTTCATCACTCACACCACTTCAAAACTTTCATTCTGCAGACATACGAAATTCCCATTCACTCAGCAAGTAATCAAAACAGTAACAAATCCATGTTAATCAACGACCCACCTTATGCAATAGCACTATCCCACAACGAAGATAAATACGGTTTCCTAACCCAAGCTGAGCTTATCGAATGTCAATCAAACAGAATGATCTGTTCAGCACCCCTCACAGTTTACCACAAACTATACCCGAACTGCTTCTACCAAATCTACAAAAACGACCCCATCCACCACCTATGCAAATTTTCAACCATTGACTCCAACCCCACACCTTTTGCCCTCAAAGTAGACAAATTTAAATACTTACTACACAACATCCCATCTCCTATCAGCATTTCCTGTCCAGGAAAACAAAAAACAAACTCAAAAAAACACTATCAGCATTTCACTACTCCAGTGAAAACAAAATTTAATTGCATGACAGCTAACTGCAATTGCATAATAATAACTAATCTATTCTCAATAACAATACAAGAAACTTCATGTGATTCCCTAATCGAAGTATCAATAGAATTCCCCATCAACTTACCACAAATGGTAAAATTAGGTCTCACACACAAAATGAAACTACCCCTCACCAGATTCACCACTAAAACAAAACCGATCCTATCACATTTTAACCCTTTAACAAATCATGCCATCACCACCTCAAATGACATCACATTAATAGATAATTCACCCTTATACCAATTTGCCACGGATCTTACAGACATAATTGGGTTCTCTGTTTTAGCAATATGGAATGTCATTCTCACTTTAACTCTACTGGCTGTATGTTACAAACTAAGAAAACTACTATTGCTAAGCTTCATGTGCACACCCCGCGCTGAAAGCTACGTCATATATCCAAACGAACAACCCATTGGGACAACCAAACCAGAACCTAAAGAAAACCATACTCAACTCTACTTACTTATTATATTATCTATAACAACCACATGTTACGTACTCAGCAAAACAAACATTTGGACATATATAAAATCTCCCCACACTTCAAATTTAGATTGCAATTTGTACATCAAATTCTTCACCACCAAATCATCATGCGCCATAAAACTAGGACACATGCCATACGACAATAGATTATCAACCATCAAAACACCATCATTCAACGATTTCAACGTCACTTTCAAACACTTCTACCCTAAGTTACATATCGACTGGTCATCACACCTAGTACTCAAAATACATACTGACGAAATCACCATCAAATACGATTCCATTATACCCACATCCATATCGAATATCATCAAACTCCGCAATATGAAACGATCCAAAGATGTCATTTTCTACTCTATAAATTATGTTAAAAACAATTACATGACACTCATTAACCTTACTCCCAACTAATTTATTCATCATTACAACTTTACTACAATACAATATTTACATCGACAGCAACAATGGAAAAGTTCATCCACATCATTCACATGAGTCTCAAGAAACTGCAACAACTCCTCCCTGCTCAAACCGACCACAAACTCCACCCCTAAATGGTGGCGATGGGCAGGCCAAATTCCACGACCTGCAAACAAATCACACACATCATTCTCACACCCATTTCATAAACCACCTAAAATTTAAATGTAAATTCATGAACATATCTCAACCTTTTAGCTAGTATTTTACAGTTCATACCTGTCAACTGAGGTCGGCAAAGTTGGCCTATGACGGGGTGCCGACTCCACAGCTGCGCGTCAATGCCGGCCAGCGCCGCAGACACGCGGCACAAACTCCCATCAGCGCTGGCGTGACCACCAGTGACATCGCTGCCGTCAGGAGAAACAGCAGGAGCCTCCAAATATCGGCCCCGCTCGTCCACGATGCCTTCAGCGTCAAGCGCATACTCTTCAACCATGCCATCGACGCTCGAGGTCTGAGTGAACTTCAACCTAAGGATTTATACACATAATTGACAATTAATGCACAAAACTATTCAGTGTATAAATACACAAATATCCAAACGAACTATACGCACTTAGAAATGCCGCGTATCCCCATCATGTCGATAACAGCCGTCAATAACCGGCCAACAAGTTGAACTTTATAATCATTTGGAGAATCCAGACTAAAGGACAAAGCCATCTCAAAGTTTCAGCGACCTGTGTGCAAATGACTACAACAGTATATCGAGATACAATCGGAAACGAACTTTGACCAATCAACTTTGTTGACCAATTATCCATTAGGCACGTCAGTGCTATATGTGTGTAATCAATGACCATCCCATATCCATCGTGCGTGACGCAACCAACCACCACAGGAAGCGAACTTTGACTGGTCACTTTGTTGACTCACTTTCCAATAAAGCACGCCAGTGCTATAGGTGTGTT
>JAGTTF010005770.1:4690-16497 GCA_019095985.1 Streblospio benedicti
AAGAAATAAATATGACAATGTCGTTGTTGTGATATATGTATTTTATTCTTCATTTTTTCGTGGCCAATTCTAACTTCATGGGAGAAATGAAGTCCATGTTGCAATACAATAAACGCTATAATTTCACTCGTAATAAAGTAACATACTGCGTTTTACCCGGAAATCAGAGGAACCAGCAGGGCATAACTTCCACATAAAGAAATCAAACTATATTGTTACATGCGCAAAGTATTGATGCTCTTATTATCACACTTTGAGCCAATAATATTCTACGTATTTTAAGATATCTATCGAAACTCCCCAGATCAAGATAACAATAATGCTCTTTATTATCGCCCTGCCACCTGTCTGCTAAATATCGTTTATCGAAAGCGCCATTAACAATATACAACAACGAGGCGCGCTTGACTAAGGCTGATTCTCCAAAACCAGCATACATATGCATAAATTATGATAATGAGCTTGTGTAGCGCTACTTTTAATCTCATCGCATATGGTCGGTGTTGACATGTTTCGGTGTGTACATGGTTCCCAGCTCCCGATTATCGGGAATTAGCAATGATTTTTTTTTGACCTCCCGGCCCGGGAAATAGCAATGAATTCTAGAAATAATGGCACAAACCGGGAAATGCCCGTGAATAATCAGTTAGTAACATAATCTTAATAATCTATTACGAATGCAGAGATTAGGAAGACCATGCGCGATGCATATTTTGCGCATTAACTCAAAAAATCGCGCATGCAGAATTATGCTATTGCGCCATTCCGCAGTGTTATCCGTCTTCATAGTAAAATTGTGTTAATATTCAATATTAAGTGTATAATATTGCTCCAAACTGCAGCTGCCGTTTGCTGCTAGCAGACTAAGCGCCTTTGCAGCTAGCCTGAGAGGCAGCAGACGGCATTGCTGCAGGAGCTATATTAAAGTTACCAAAAAGCGGGTAAAACCACCATTAATGCTCGACAGTTAACAAAAAAATTGTTTTCACGCACTGTGCAAGGTGCATATACAGATTGATAGACTGAGCTTATGAATATGGCCCGTTATCCCGTTTGATTATACTATAGTTACAAGAGGGGATTACAAATATACTTAAATGTACTTAGTGGACCTGTGTTTATAGTTGGTATTATTTTTTAGTCTGGAAAGTGGTGTTATCACATTTTAAAATATTGCCCACATTTGACAACTATTCCATTATAATACTAATACATGTAGGTTCCACTACCTGTTGACCATTTCTGTACTAAGCAAAAAGTAAAATTTTTGGCTAGGCTGTAATGATTGTTTAGCTACTTTCCCAGGAGGTATGACCAATTTAGGTCTTAACTCAAGTTTTTTATTTCAATGCATGCTGAAAAACATTGCATGACTTCTTTGTCAAATTGACATCAAGTGAAGTGTCACTTTTTTTATCCCCCCCTCCTCGCTCATTTCTTTTTTGAAATCATATATATATTTTATGGCCCCTTCCATATCACTGAAAAAAATAAAAAAACTGACCCTTGTCAAAATTCACAAACCACTCTCTACAGCCCCCTGACCCGGAGATACAAGTTTGACCCCTCATCAAGCATATGACCTACCTGCTGATTTCCATAGGAAGGATCACATGATTAAAATTATTTTTACTTCTATGATACTTTCAATCAAATCATGTGATTTACAATCAGGAAAGAAAAACAAAAACTTCAATAACTTGATGTTTCAATTAGAAATACTATCAATCTAATTGGACGAAAAGCGGCGCATCACTTTGTGATAGTTTTTAAGAATCCCCCATGGATCGAAAAAATCCCTCATTAGTTTAACTTACAAAGGGGGGTTCCCCCATTGTACAGTTTTTTTCTTCCCAATCTCTGCGACTGCTCGTCGGAAAATCAAAATAACTTACTTATTTATGAAATAAAAATGCGCATGACTTTTTTGTCTCATTGCGCATGTTCAGTTATTTAAATATCGGCGCTGTTGCCAAATCGAAACAGAACGTTCGATGAATCGTTAAACTTATCACACCATTTCCACGAGTAATTTAATGTTTGTAAAAATATTATGAAAAAAAGGATGTGGTGGGCGTTTGAGTTGAAATCTTCAAAATAGGGGTGGGCGGATAAACGGAGGAGGGCGTTTGAATGAGCAGGTACGGTATATTTCACTCTCTAAGAGGAAAACTTTCGATGGTGAATAACTTGTCAAGTGAAAAGCCGTACTCAGCAGTCAGCAGCAAAACAGTCTTTTAGTTTTTGAGGGTCCAGCGAGCGTGATAGCGACTAAAGGTGTCCAGAGTGATAAGGATATATTTGAAATGGTCGTTGTCTCTAGAGACAGTGCTAAAGTGCACGAGGTCGGCTTCCCCCAAAAGTAGTCGAGACCGGGGGATGCGGCGTGAGGTCTGTCGAAGCGACGTCTCAAGGGTTTGGTCATCGTGTAGACGCCGTTCTTGGTGGCCCACTTTTTCACGCCCCCGTATGAGGCGCCGTATCCCGCCTGCCTGGCCACGTCGCGCAACTTATTTATACGGCGTGGCGGCGGGGGTTTGGTAGTGTCGTGGTATATCGGCGTCCAAGTAGTCCTCCATAGTTAGCGACGGACAGCTCTATCAGCGTAGGGGCGGCGTCCGACGTTATATGGGAGAATTTTTCATACTCCCGTCACCACCACCACCCGTGGAGAAGACGTTGAAGTGGGCTCGGGGGTGTGCGGAGCATCAGGCGTTATGGAGCTCGGGCTCGTAGGAGGCTCCGTCATGAGAGAGCGAGGGGCGTCTGGCAGGTTCAAGCGACGCCCGTCGGCCGCCAGTGACACCGTCAGAAGACTCGTGGCTGTAAGTCTCAAACTTGAGTAGCCGGCTTTTTTTGCACCAGGCGGGCGTAGCGGCGGAGGCGTTGACGGGCCTCAAAGCGGTTGGTGGCGGACCGTGACAGACTGCGTAGCCGTTGGCGAAAAGTAGCATAGAACCCTCGATCTTCTTATTCTTTAAGCGGAGGCGCTGAACTGGCGAGGGGTCGTGACGGCGTTACTTAAAGCGTTGGCTAGGGGGGAAGGTCGAGGCGTCCTGGTAGCTAGGATCGATTTCAAACCACGTTCGTCACTTTCGATATTCCACCATAGCGTCACTTTATGATGGGCGCCCCGTCTTCTGACAGGCGGTGATTGATGGGGGAGCTGTCAAAGTTCATTAATTGGATTTCATGACTTTGGCGGTATCCCCCCGAGCATACTACTGCCATCTCATTATGGTATATTATGTAGAGCTTTTCTAAGGTACAAAGGTTGCACTTTTTTGTCATGTTATTATACGGTTTGGCTCTTCCCTGCTCGACCAGGCTATATTGTGAGGTAGATTTATCAGCTTCAATTTCCACACACTTGCTTAGTTCGGTGGCGTTTTAGAGCAATTCCTTCTGATATATATATATATATATATACACACACACACACACACACACACACACACACACACACACACACACACACACACACACACATACAATATACATATTAGGCAGACCAGAAATAGGTTAGATTAAATCACATATTAACTACATACCTATTTCACATTGGCGCCCCCTATATATCAGGATTACATTTACACTCAAATTCATTGACAAGATCTATACATGTTCCTCCATTTTTGCAGGATTTCTTTACAATCATTTTCATCTAAAGATATGTGTTAATAAATGAAGAATAAAAATGTTATATAAAAGATACAGATCTAATTGACCCACACCATTGATTCTTATGTTAAAATTGCCATGATGTGTGCTAGGTATTGCTGATGTAGAAAAGTAAAAGAAAAAGTTCAGGTCACGGGCCTGGTTTAAGAATTATGATGTCCAAAAAACGCATGTAAATTTTATTTGAAATCATGCAAAATCTCATTGACGCAGTAACGTATCAACTGCATGCTATTTTTTTATTTTGATTGTTATGTATGTTGGTTTTGGTTACATTTTACATAGCCCAGCAGCATTAGACTTTCAATTGTAAAAAAATATAAGCTCGAAATTTCTGGATAGAATGCGTTAATATGTCTAGATTCAATATCTCATGAGTCCCTAGTAGTCCTCATTCAACGTTTTTTGAAAATTAAGATGGCGTCCGACCCCGTTGAGCCAAGACGAAAAAAAAAAAATTGTTATATCTGACCATGTGACACCTCTATATTAAGTAAATGTGGTATGGAGAAACCATTTTTTAGATGTTATTTTTGTTAGTATGAGGCTTTATTTGGCAAACATTAATTCTGCATTTCCATATTTACAATGTATGCACGTGTAATACCAAAAGCCGATTGGGTTGGTTTAAGTCTATACGCACGAGGTCTGTAGGCTATGAACTCAACTCAGCATTCAGCCAAAAATTCAGCACGAAATTCAGCAAAAGCGCACCGGATGACCCCATGTTTTTGAACCAATGACGTACATCACGTTCAGATAACTACATCACACATACGTTGATAAAGCGTGATGGTTGCACCTACTACTGTACTCAATAGTGGATAACACCAACACTTTCATATCGGCCCTCGGAACTACTGTAGTATTAAATGTTTTCGAGCTCAACAGTTTGTTGTGAGAGAAAGCGGAAACATCTGAGGATTATCGAATGCATATCGCTAGAAGTAATTACGCAAATAAAAACGGTTTGTCAAAGATGCACAAGAAACACAACGTGAGCCATCCATATTTCATAATAAAATATTTTTGTTTACAATATTAACGACAAAAACGTCTTTTAAACTTTGATTTCTTCATGTTGTGGACTTGGACATGCATCACTCGATCATCCAGCAAAAAACACCATTCATTTTGATAGAAATACTAGATATCCGACGCCCACATTTATTGCCTAGTTTGCCAAACTCATTAATTGTAATCCAGTATGCAAAGATACAATAAGATGAGGGTGTGGAGGACGAAGAGTATGATATTTTTTTCTCCTTCAAATATCTAAATTTTTTGTAACATCCATGACAGATCTTACCAAAAAACAGCTGTTTGTATGCAAATTTCCGAAAGCGGTCTTGCATGCATACCTCAGGTCTACTACATCCACACTGTCTTGAAACTCCCACACCTTGTTGAGATCACCCACCACTGTTCTACCAGTAGCCCATTCTGACAGGGTTAATGTGTGTGTGTGTGTGTGTGTGTGTTGTGCATGTGCGTGTGTGCCTCTCTCTCTCTCTGCACATCGACCAGACATAAATGAGGGGTTTGGGTCTTAAACATATGCTATATATATATATATATATATATATATATATATATATATATATATATATATATATATATATATATATATATAAAATCTTACTATAAAATCAATTTCAAGATATATATTAACAGCAATGGTTTAATACACACAATCAAGCAGTTGATTATGTTAAAATAGTAAAATATAGTATTTGTTTATTTTAAGTGGAGTGCCTAAGAGCCACTCCATTTTACATGCACAAATGTCCTCTTGTGCATTCCATGCTTATATATCCTCTTAGGCACTCCAGATCAAATCATGCATATAATTATCACTGATCGATATTTTAATGATAAAAACTAAGAATACTAATTAATTTTATCATAGGCATATATAAATAGACCAAAAAAAGATCAAAAAGTGTATTTTAATTTTTATATTTTACATGCACAAATGTTCTCTTGTGCATTCCATGATTATATATCCTCTTAGGCACTCCATACAAAATCATACATACAATTATCACTGATCGATATTTTAATTATATAAACTAAGAATACTAATGAATTTTATCGTAGGCATATATAAATAGACCAAAAAAGATCAAAAAGTGTATTGTAATTTTTATATTTTACATGCACAAATATCCTCTTGCGCATTCCATGCTTATATATCCTCTTAGGCACTCCATGTCAAATCATAAATGCAATTATCACTAATTGATATTTTAATGATATAAACTTAGAATACTAATGACTTTTATCATAGGCATATATAAATAGACCAAAAAAGATCAAAAAGTGTATTGTAATTTTTATATTTTACATGCACAAATGTCCTCTTGTGCATTCCATGCTTATATATCCTCTTACGAACTCCAGCCAACACAGTCAGGCAGCAGAGCAAGTGTGCCCTGATCTATAAGTAAAGTATAACAAAGTTTTTTCTCTGTGTGTTTTTAGTCCATCATGCATGTTATAAAGAGAAACTAACTGATGCTACTGTGTCACAAATTAGCATATTGAAATTTGGGTAACAATTCAAAATGGCCACCATTCTGGGTAATGAGAAAATATATGTCCACATATTTTTTTAGGTATAATATCATGTAATATATCACAATGTACGTTATAAGTGTATTAGATTAAAATTTCATAAAATAAGTGTTGTCATAGCAACTGAAAATCAATAAAATCAAGATTGTTGTTAAGAACTGATGAAAATACAGGTTGGTCCATCTTTTTTGGTGTAAAACTAGCAAAATTTTTTGCAGTATATTTTAAAATGAACTAGTTATTGTATAATATAACAATATTATACGATCATATAATGTCATATTGATTTTACCCATATAGTCAGGGTGCCATCCCAACCAACCTCAACCCGATCGATAGTGTTTTTTATGATTGATTCTATATCTTTGAGGCTTCCTTATTGAATATCTTGCGAATATCAAGTGGATATCATTGAGGCTAAAAAAGCATGCAATACCTCTTTATCAATCAGTTAACAGATTCCAGTTCACGGATTTACATATTCTCTGTTTTAAGAAAACAGGTCAATCGGTGATATCTACCAAAAGAATTGCTAGTCGCTATGTCGTGCACACGATAGCGCTGATGTGTGAGCATGTGCTAAAATTTTATGACCCCCCCCCTCTCTCAGAGATGGTACTAAATTAAGATGACCCCACTTTTTTAGGGTCTAAAAATCAGTGAAACCCCACCCCCTTGATTTCACCCCCCCCCCCCCCCGCTAACACTTAAATAATGAACGCACCCTTATATATTGATCACAGTGCCCCGGACTAATTGGTGTTGTTGGATACATCCACCTCGTATCAACAGTATGCTGTAAACAAACAATTATTGTGTTGAAAACTTTTATTTTACAAAACATTAACATGTCACAAGTGCACAATATATTGATGGGTAAAGTTTAAACCCTTATTACAACCAACATTACAACTAGGCCGCATTTGCCCCAGGCATGGCCGATAGCAGCTCGCGGCATGGCAAAAATAGAAAAAAAAAAAATAATAAATTTTAAATCCCCATAGTGCCAGCAGAAAAGTACATGCCGCGCGCTTATTTACCCTATGTCGCCTGTACCCCCCGCCCCCTCTGAAATTTTGTTAACACAGCACCCGGCGGTATGAAAACTCGAGCACGATGGCCTCTGATACGGCATCATGCAATGTGAAATATACCAGCAGGTATCAGCGGCACCAGTATGTATCACCACAGTCCATAGACAGCACCTGGAGATGTCACCCCATATCAGCTGAGGCATGGCGCGGTACCAAGTAGAGCAATACGGCTTGTAAGATGGCAAGGAAGGTGGCATGGTAGATAGGTCATTTAAAACACATAGGACTGAATACACCAGTCAATAGTTCAAAGAATGAGCAATAGTTTTAACAGTTAATAATTCACAATATACATGTATGATATACATGTACATGGTAACTCAACATGTATGTGGTAACTCCATATCACAATCAAAAATACGCCAGTCACCAAACATGTAATAGTATACCGGTAGGCCTACATACACTGAAACATACGCTAACACATATATTAACATATATCTACATATCATCATTACATAGTAATATTGTAGTGTACAAAAGGACAAAACAATTATAGACATGTACATGTCTTTCGAAATTGGTGTAACATTACTTATCCCTGGCCCTGATGATGCATATAATTGGCTTTATTGACATTAAAACCATTTAGGACTGAATGCACCAGTCAATAGTTCAAACAACGAGCAATAGTTTCAACAGTTAATAATTCTCAACATACATGTATGATATACATGTACATGGTAACTCAACATGTATGTGGTAACTCCATTTCACAATCAAAAATACGCCAGTCACCAAACATGTAATAGTATACCGGTAGGCCTACATACACTGAAACATACGCTAACACATACATTAACACATATCTACACATCATCATTACATAGTAATATCGTAGTGTACAAAAGAATAAAACAATTATAGACATGTATATGCTTTTAGAAATAGGTGTAACTTTACTTATTCCTGGCCCTGATGATGCTTATATATTTATTGACATTAAAACCATATAGGACTGAATGCACCAGTCAATAGTTCAAACAACAAGCAATAGTTTCAACAGTTAATAATTCACAATATACATGTATGATATACATGTACGTATAAACTCCACATGTATGTGGTAACTCCATTTCACAATCAAAAATATGCCAACATGTAATAGCATACCAGTAGGCTTACATAAACTAAAACATATGCTCAAATATATATTAACACATATCTACATGGTAATATTCTTATTTTTTTTATTACATGGGCTTGTTTTTTCTTTTTTTCATTAAAGACCTTTGTGTAAATTGTTTTTGTGTCAGCTGTTATATTGTATGTCAATTGAAATTCCTTCAATTCTCGTTGAGCTGAAAGGTAAATTTCAATAAATTCTCATCATTATAATCCATAAAAATGAGTTATAACGTTGAATTATTGTTGTATTATCTTTCATATTTCGATGTAAAATTTAAGGCTACAAAAACGGTTATAAGAAAAAAAATCAATTTCCAGTTTTTTAAAGTTTAATAGTCTATAAACTAGAAAGAACAAGAACTGTGAACAGCAACATACTTTTGAAATGGACCTTCGTTCATTTATAGTTTTCCTATTATGATGCATTTTATTGACACCAACTATTAGTAATATACAGTGATGTTCAATGTTTAATGAGCAGTATCTCCAAACTAAATTTGTGCAATTGGTGAATGTTTCAAATGTACCAAATTTCTCTTTAACCATGAAATCTTTTCTTTACAAATGTCTATATATTTGAAGATATATGCCTTTCTGAGAAAAAGCTCACTAGGATTTTTTGATTTTTTGTTCTGTTTCCTACACAACAGTATATGATTTGTACAAATTGAAGCAATAATGAGAGAGAAAATAGAATTTTAGTAAAGCGCCTGAATTAACCTTTCTTGTACCTTTAAAAAGTATCAATATATCAGTTGTAGAACCTACTCCATTAAATACTTACTAGGCAATTTTGTCTTTCCCTTTCCATTTATGTAATGGGAAAAATGATTCATCACCAATGATGACTCTGAAGATGACCATCGAAAGTATTTTCTTTCTACAATTCAACAATTAGAATAAATTACACATGCAATAATATGAATCAGCTTTAAATTATCAATTATGTAAATGTAGGAGTATTATAGTGTGCTATCCATACACTAAATGTAAATTTACTGGTTTAAGGTCTTTTTCCCAGAATGTTCAGCCGATTTTACATTCACACCAGGGTCTTTGAGATTGCCAAACCTTATACCCCCCCAATATAAACAATACATGTTAAATATCATAGGCTTTAGAAAGTCTAAACCCGACCATGAAGTGAACACAGAGCCTGCTGGTTAAAAAATACCACTCCCTAACTATTTGGTCACAGAAGTATATAATATTTACTCAATCACAAACCTTTAGCCTCTTCTGCCACCTTATCAAAATCATCATCAACATCCTCCATATCCTCATCAGCATAACTGTATTCATCAATATCATCATCAATATTCTCTACATCATGTTGATTACATACATTGTCCACATCATCTCCAACATACATGTTTGCATTATTCCTATCATCCACACCATTATTGTCATCATCCATAACTTCATCTTTAACATTGTGGCCAACGGTTTGGCTAGTACCAGGTGCTGAAGATATATATTCATATATCCATATTTTACATTTTGTAGTGAGTGTATGAGTGGATTTGTGCATGTTTAGTGGTAACATCACAAATCATGTCTTAGTAAACTTGAATTATGAATTTTGTGCAACAAAACTAGTTTTTTATATACAGTCATTTCTTGAATCACAACACATTAAAAATGATGAAGGAGGTGGTACAGATAGAGACTGCGACAATATAAATAGTAGCAGCACGAGTCGTGCAGCGGCCGCTGAAAGGCTGCCGGCGGCGAGGTGCCAAAGGCGTAATCCGAGGTGGATTACAGCTACTAGTCGAGTTTCAAGGTTGTAAATACCGTCCCGGATGGTTAGCTCATGGGTAGAGCATACGACTTCTGCAAGTTGACCATGGTCTGGCGAGTAGTAAGAACCGGGTTCGAGTCCCAGGCCATCCAAAGCTTTCTCAAGCTTGCCAGCATTGCCACATTAACCCACTTTATTTTCATAAGTTTTTAATGTGTTGTGATTCAACAAATGACTGCATATAACTATTACCAACACAATGAAGACGTTCAAGGAAAAACTATTTTCTTGTTAGGTCTCCAGTGTGCAATCACCAGGTGAATTGCTTAGTGTAAAGTAGGTTTATAGTAAGTTGTTGTTGTTCTTTCTTTGGCTGGGAATAGGCCCATCATCTATCCGGAAGCTTGAGGCCGCGGGAGTAGAAGCATATATATTTATTGACATTAAAACCATATAGAACTGAATGCACCAGTCAATAGTTCAAACAACGAGCAATAGTTTCAATGTAAAGAAAGTGGTTCAGCGACACATGCATCCTGCATTGATCACTACACGCCCAACCAACAAAGTCAGTGGGTGTATGTCGTATCAAGGCTGGCGCGGCTGGTGAAGCTAAATATAGCGTCAGGTGTCAGACAGTGTGATTGCGCAACGCAGCATATAGGCGAAGTCGAAGTGTGTGTACTTTGTCCTGGGAGATTAGCGTAATGGTAGCGCTCCCGCCTATGACATATAAGACCGGTCTGAATCATAGACGGGATGTGGTGAGTTCCATTCCATTCTTCAAAATCACCTTTACAAGCAACACTGACTTTCGTTTCATCAACAGTTAATAATTCACAATATACATGTATGATATACATGTTGAAACTATTGCTCGTTGTTTGAACTGCAGATGACACCACACAAGCAAAGGTTAGTGTCCGCGATCAAGAAGGGGAGCGGAGAAACCTTGGTTCCGCGAGACGGTGCGCTGGTGGATGTGCCCCTACGGGACCAAACTGTGCCGTCATCACAGGAAGACTTATCCAAACCGTGATGGTATTGGGCCGGGGAAGATTCGACTTTGTGATACCGAACCGGAATCCTGCGGGGTTAATTCCAGCGCGACAGGAAGACGCGACAAAATGAACAATATCTCCAATGGACATGAACATCAAATAGCACAAGCCAAAACACATACTGACTGTAAACAAAGTGACTTGACAGCGCATAGCAATTTAGGCCATAGGATCATGTACATGTCAGCTGCTGGGAAATCTTAGGCAGTGTAGGCTAGGATGAAGGCTAAGGCCCATAAATAGGTATCCAGGCATGCAAGGAGGCATTGCAAGATTGATACTGGCCTTGAATGAACACGTATGTAGACGTGTGAAGGGCTGGTGCTACGGTTAGCACAGTGGCCTTCATAGAAATATACTGGTCTGGTATGAATGGCAGATCGGGTGTGCGAGTCCCCGGCCTTTCAAATCTTTTAATCTTTGAGCCTAAACCCAAGGCTTGAGAAAGCAGTAGAGTAGGCGTGGGATCAAACCACTGTCCTCTGTATCACACAGACCAGTCAATTCATGATTGCAGGAGCT